>JBBPBX010002569.1:56699-89541 GCA_038048925.1 Garcialebias charrua
TGGAACGCCGGTACTGCTATCTCTGGGAACGTTGGTCCCTCCATCCGGCAGAGCGACGGGAGGGCGGATGTGACCTCCTCAGGTTGCGAACCGTCTCAGACACTTCTTCTTTCTTCTTTGATCTGTCCACCAGAACTGTGAAACGTTCCAAAAACGTATCAGGAGTCATTGGACCTTCTAGCAGATCTTTTTGAAGTCTGTCAGGCATGGATGGGGCAAGACAAAGCCACATTGTGCGCTGAATCATGGTCATCCAGGCAGCAGTTCGTGACAGGAAAGTCAAAGTCAAAGTCAAAGTCAACTTTATTGTCAGAACTGCAATATGTACAGGACATACACAGGACCGAAATTGCGTTTCTCTCAGTCCCTCGGTGCAACAGTAAATATCTAAACACTAAACACTAAAACATTTAATAAACATAAGCATAAAATAGTAAAAGTGTAACACTGTCCTGAGTTTTTTCATAATAGTATAAAAGTATGAAAATTTACACCAAGACTGTTTCCTCAGGCAGGTCCGTCTCCTCCAGCCTCTTGGAGATGTGGAAGGCGAGGAGAGCAATGTTATTGCTGGCCACAGCAGCCTGAACGGATCATTAAAGGTAGGGTCTGCGATATTTGAACACTCTGGGACTTAGAAATATTTTCAGCGCAGAAAAGCATTCTGCTCCCTCCCCTCAGAGCCATATATGGCTCAGTCGGTGCTCCGCAGCTGAACTTGGGATCTGCTCCGCCCCCTGCTGCTGTCTGCTCAGAGCCGCTGCGATATTCTGTGTTTATGGTAATAAAACCTTCTAATAAAATAAAATAAAACCATGGAGCGCTAGTCCTACAACACAAAATCCAGCAGAAATCATCAGAGGTTCACGAAGCAACGTTTGGACATGATTTAATTCGCTCGTGACTTCCTCATGTCTGTCAGCGCTGGTCTGGAATGTCTGGAATGCTCCACCTCCTCCTGTCTCTGCGCTCCGAAGTTCTGTGTTTATATGATAATATAACTGTTTAAAAAATATAATAAAACCATGAATCACTCATCCAACAACACAAAAACCAGAAGAAATCAGCAGAGGTTCACGAAGCAACGTTGGACATGTTTTAATTCGCTCGTGAGTCGTGACAAATCCATTTCCTCATGTCTGTCAGTGAAGGATGAAGCGATCACTTGACTTTTGGCAAAAAAACTAAATAAAAGTCCAGCTCTGGGATAAAGAAGGGATATTTAATACATTTTGTGTCACATAAAAAACAGTCCTGCATCGCTTTGCAATCCTTTGAATGAGAACGAGCTGCGGCTGGGACAGGTGGGGGCGTGGGTTGGGGCGTGACAAACAACTCTGTTTTTATTGGCTGTCAGTGTCCGGGTCACTCTGTGTTTTCAGTGTTTTTATAAATGCTGATAGAGAAGCAAGGGGACTATAGTTTTTTTCAGAGATTACTTTGTCTAAAATCAGTCTGTCAATAGATAGTGACAGAGTGAAGAAATATGTTAAAAATATATTGTTTGAAAAGTTACAGACTACATTACAATGTTACATACCCCACCTTTAATGAGCTCTGTTGGAGAGCTGCATGATGGTCTGATCATGCCTCCCAGGAGGTACCGGTTTCTGGTCTATCCTGGAAGCTTTTGTCCTGAACACCTCAGTGAGACTCAGCTCCAGGGGGGGCACTGACGGGAAGCCCTGTTCAGTGAACCCCTCCACCTTCGTGATTGGAGCAAATGTTGAAGCTGGGGCTTTCATTTTGGCGGGCGCCCTCGCTCCAGTGTGACGTCACAGCTGGAAAACAAGGCCAGATGAGGTCAGGGCGCTGGGCCGACATGGAGCTAAACCTTCCCGCCAGATCATCCGATTGGGGCGGGGGAGGAGTTGGGATGAACAGGCCCTTCGTGTCCGCCGCTTCCTGGATGATGGCAGGCAGTTCTTGAAGGAGGGTGCCCATGGCTGGGAGCGTGGTGGCCTCTGACCTCGGGAGGAGGAGGGGCGTAGAACATCTGCTCTGACGCTCCTCGTCCAGCACCACGCTCTCGAGGAGGGATGGAGCAGGGTTTCGGATGCTGCCTCCATCCCCGCGGTCAGGTGAGCCATCCGGCTCAACCCCCACATTAAAATAAGCGATGGCTTCGTCCAGCGGCGTCTCATCCTGCACCTGCCACTCGTCGCTTCCGATAGCCTTGAACAAGGCTGCACGGTGCTCCCGCTCTCCAGCGGGCACGGGCAGGAGGCGGCAAATACGAAAGGAGTTGGCAAGTTCTGCGTGTTGGGGGCCCAGGCACCCCTCGCAGATTTGGTGCAGGTCGAAAGTTCTGATGTAGCCGACCTGGCATGCTGGATACATTCTGGCCATCTTCTTCATAGAGTAGGTCTTCAGTCGACGGCTGAATGGTAAAGGGAGACGGTTGTCCCGTGTCAGCGGATTAAATAGACACGGGCCCACACTGCAGGTGGGCGTGGACTAAGTGGTTTTGGTGGGCGCTAGGCGCGCAGGGAATTTCCCAATAAGCGAGAGCTCTAAAGGGCGTAGCTCATATGAAATAGAACATCTGAACCACACACTGAACATCCTGAAGTCGTCCAACCTTCCAGGACCAAAACTAAAGTCTAGCAGCTCTGGAAGAAAACGAGGTGGAGTGAAACTTCTGCACCGACCTGTTTGTCTATAAATGTCGTGCCTGACCTGGAAGCAATGACGTCAACGTTAAACTGAATCTAGACTGGTCTAGACCTGGTTCATGCAGGTCTGAACCAGTTCAGGATGAGTTCTAACTGGCTTCAGGGTTAGGGTTTGGGTCTGACCTCGAGCTTTACTCTTGTAGTAGATGAGTCCAGCCAGAGACAAAACCAGACCCAGGATCAGACCTGAGGCTCCGATGGCGATCTTCTGTCTCTCTGGCTCAGGCATGGACGGGTCTGAGGACAGACAGGTGAGAGTCAGACAGGTGAGAGGACAGACAGGTGAGAGTCAGACAGGTGAGAGTCAGACAGGTGAGAGTCAGACAGGTGAGAGTCAGACAGGTGAGAGTCAGACAGGTAAGAGGACAGACAGGTGAGAGTCAGACAGGTGAGAGTCAGACAGGTGAGAGTCAGACAGGTGCAGAGTCAGACAGGTGAGAGTCAGACAGGTGAAAGTCAAACAGGTAAGAGACAGACAGGTGAGAGGACAGACAGGTGCAGAGTCAGACAGGTGAGAGTCAGACAGGTGAGAGTCAGACAGTCAGACAGGCGAGAAGATAAGACATGTGTAGAGTCATACAGGTGAGAGTGAGACAGATTTACCCCAGTCAGTGATGAGAGGTTCACTCAGGCTCACATGTTCCACCATGCAGGAGATCTTCTCTCCAGACCTGCAGGAACACAAACCAGCACCACCGAGTTACTGTGAACTGGACCAGAACCTCAGGTGAACTGGACCAGAACCTCAGGTGAACTGGACCAGAACCTCAGGTGAACTGGACCAGAACCTCAGGTGAACTGGACCAGAACCTCAGGTGAACTGGACCAGAACCTCAGGTGAACTGGGTCCAGGTCTAAAACTGGTTTAGATTCCAACACAAACCACCATCAGTCAGAATCTCACAGAGTCCAGAGTCAGACCTGAGCCTTTTGGACCAGAACCAGGACCTGTCCTCACCTGGGCGTGTACTCCAGGTCAGACTGGACCTGGTAGTACCAGTCTCCATCCTGCATCTCATCAGTGGTGGTGACATCAGAGGAGACTTCCTGTCCGTCTCTGAGCCAGCTCACTCTGATGGTCTTAGGGTAGAAGTCAAAGACTCTGCAGACCAGCATGGAGGGCTGATGAGAAGAAGACGGCTCCGTGGAGTGAAGTCTGACCGTCGGGGCGACTGAAACACAAAAGTCTGGATTCAACCAAGAAGAGGAGCACGTGGAGTAAACACTGACTTTATTAGAAACCATGACATCACATCCTGTTTGTAGCAGGTGAAGCTGCAGGAGGTGAGATCAGGGGTGGACGCCTGTCACCACAGACCTGGACTGATGTTTGAGAGCTGACAGCTGGTGGAGCTCTGAACTTTGATCCAACTTCTACTTCATGTTAGAGCTCAAATACATCATGTGGATCATCTCAGCTACTACCACACAAACTTCAGCTGGTTGTGAGACAGACTGAGGACAACAGCTGCTGCTACAAACATCAGAGCATCTTTTCTGTCCATCATGAAGGAAACTCAGACGTTTCAACAAGAGTGGAACATTCCACCAAGAGTGGAACATTCCACCAAGAGTGGAACATTCCACAAAGAGTGGAACATTCCACCAAGAGTGGAACATTCCACCAAGAGTGGAACATTCCATCAAGAGTGGAACATTCCACCAAGAGTGGAACATTCCATCAAGAGTGGAACATTTCACCAAGAGTGGAACATTTCACCAAGAGTGGAACATTCCATCAAGAGTGGAACATTTCACCAAGAGTGGAACATTTCACCAAGAGTGGAACATTCCATCAAGAGTGGAACATTCCATCAAGAGTGGAACATTCCACCAAGAGTGGAACATTCCATCAAGAGTGGAACAGTTCACCAAGAGTGGAACATTTCACCAAGAGTGGAACATTTCACCAAGAGTGGAACATTCTATCAAGAGTGGAACATTCCATCAAGAGTGGAACATTCCACCAAGAGTGGAACATTTCACCAAGAGTGGAACATTTCACCAAGAATGGAACATTCCATCAAGAGTGTTGTGGACCTACCCAGGGTCAAACTAAGGTTTTTGAACTGTCCAGTGATGACCTTTACTGACCTCTCAGTAAAGCAAGACATTTACTGGAATAGACATTATTATTATTATTATTATTATTACTACAAAATCATTCATTTAGTTGTAATCTTAGAACATAGTCACCAAAAGAGACTATTTCTATCTTTGATTTTATTCTAATGTGATCAAAAGAATAACTTTTGTCATTTTCATGATGTGTGCTTTTAAGCTGTGTTATTCTGTAAGAGTTAAACTGTGTTCACTGCTGTGTTAAAGGTGAAGTCTCGGGTCAGAGAGACCGGACGGTTTTGTTTAGAAAGTCAGAAGACAGCTAATCCGTTGTTTTCATGAGCAGGGCTCCAGCTTTCTCTGTCTGTTCCTAAACATTTCCCTCGGCTGCTGGCTGTAACCTTGGGTCGTGATAAGACAAGTGAACTCCTCGATTGATCCTGCTTTAAGTCCTAAGTTTTTGCTGAAACGCTTCAGAGTTTCTGGGAACTTCAAAGAGATGTGAACCTTTCCCAAAGAGCTGAATGAATGCCTGTCACCCGCCAAGGACAGTCAGTTCAGCTAAGGATTGTATAACATGCCGTTATGAATCCACTTCGAACGAGCGTAAGCTCAAGACTTTGTTTATTCCTTCCTGGAATAAGTTTATCTTGAAGTCAGAGGCCTGAAGCTGACACATTTTCTGATGACCAACGCGAAACCCAGGAGACGTTGGAAACGTAAACGAATACCCTGCTCGAAGGTACTGTACTGGTTCCCACAAGGACCCGTGCATCTGAAAAGCTACAAGGTCTTCTCTCTTACCGGGCTGTCGTCAAAAGGTAAAGAGCTGTTTACAAACGTACCTGGATTTTAGCAGAAGTCGGATGAGAAGTGTCACTTTGGTCTCATGCTCACAATAATTTCCTTTAAACCATCTTTCCTCCTCTCTTTTCCCTCTCAATCTAAGCTGGAAACTATTTTAAGCTAAAGAGCCACAGACTAAATATGTTAACATCCAATATTGAAGTCTGTTGTGTTAAATTTAAGTGTGCTGACGTATTAATTTGAAAGAAAGTGAAATCATGTCAATCAAGTGTAATGGTGTTGATTTTAGTTGATTTATTTTAAATAAATGGTAGTGTCGCCTGGCATACCAAACTAAGTCAATGTCCATTGTCACTCTATAGCTCTGTTTATTTATCCATCATAAAGATCACAGAAATATTGGGTAAACTGAAAAAGAAAAGAATCTGTGAAATTACTATTCAATCTGAATAAGTAAATTAATTAAGGATAAAGAGGTCAATATTAATAGTGACCTCCTCATAATCCTTTCACTTACATGGCCTAACCTGGTTTCTGATGGATTCTACAGCACACCTGTCTCCAGTCCACATTTCAGCCTGCCAGTATATCAGTGTGTCTCCTTGGCAGATTGTTGATCAAACATTTTCACTTACAGTGATCTCTCTTGCTTAGCTTATTCCCTCAAAAACTTAGCTTTTTTTGAGATTATCACAGATTAACTTCAACCTTTTCACTTTTACCTACCACTTCAAATTGCTTACCTTCATGGACCACTGACTACAAAAGAAGAACCCATAATGCATGCTTAAGTCAAACCCCAAAAACTTCAAATACTCTGTTACATCCACATTTGAAGAACTTCCAGATCTATAGCAAGCAAGTATTATTTTTATGGAGTTGCGAATGAGGAGGAGAAAACCCAGAAAATTGACGTTTTCCTGGTCATCTTTGATTCTAAATCCTGACTCATAGACCCCTAGACATAGAAAAAGTTTATAATGAAGCCAAGAATAAACGTTCTACGGGTTCTGATTTTTGAGTGCTTCATGCTCCTACAACCATGGAGCAGCATCAAGTTGCACCAGCTCCAACCATGGAGGACCACTAGGCTGCTACAGTGTCAACCATGAAATAGCACCGAGCTTCTGCAGTCCCCTCTCCACCATGGAAGAACATCAATCTATTGCATCCCCAGTCAAGAAGTTAAATATCCCATTGCATGAATATCCTACATTAACTGATCCTGGTATTGATGGGCTTTACATGGCTGCCTCTCCTTTTGTGTCCGTCACCAGTTGGACTCTCAAGGGTCTGCCAAGACACCAAGAGGCTACAACTGGTCTCCTCTCCATCTGATTCCTGGTTATTCCTGTTTTCAAGGAGAGTCTGCTAGACTTGCCTCTCAGATGATTTCCTGAACACTCTTTCCTGTTGGGAAAGCCTCTAGGCCCATTGAACCCACTCTACTGCTCCTTGCTCCACTTCCTGTTCTGGTAGATCTTTGCTTTTTCTTTTCTTCTTACATCTTCTTATATTTCCACATCACCCTCAGTTTGATAGATTCATCAAAAGCTTTAATCAGATGCTTTTGTCTTTGCTCTCCCTTTTTGTTGAGGACAACCAGCTTTACTAGGATAGCCTTCTATCTTATGCAATGTTGGCATATTGAAGGAGTAATCATGTTGCACCCTACAGAGTTTTGTTTGGATGGCATACTGTATTGTATTAACAGTTGACATTATGTTAAAGGTAAAAAAAACAGGAAATTGTTTTCTTCTGTGGATGAGTATGTGTTAAGGTTACAGCATTCATTTTCTACAGTAATGGAGGCAGTGAAACCTCATCCAACAAGAGCCTCAGAGCAACAGAGAAGATTTTATGACAGAGCTAATTTCCAACAATTTTCTGAAGGAGGACACGTTTGGGTACAGAATAAGTCCAGGAAGCGTGGGGTGTGCCCCGAGTTGCAGTGGCGTTATGAGGATTAGAGTAGTTGAGCAGGTGACAGATGTGATGTATATAGATTAGTGCCAGCAGAAGGGGATCAAGAGACTGTTATTAATTTCAACAGACTTAAGCATTTTGTTTCTTCCTCAGCAGTTTCATCACCGATGGCTTTGGGATCCAGAAGAAGAAGGCAGCTGAGTGCTGGACCTGTCCAATGCCAATGCAAAGGAGTCCAGGCAAATGTTGGCAGCAACTTTCATCAGCCTGACCAGATCCATCATATAGAGGGCCCCTCATCAAGGAAAGAAGAGCAAAGTTCTGTGGTGGTGGGGATGGAGAGTGGTTCTTTGGCTGCTTCAGCATTTATTCTGCAGAGCCATCTGCACTATAGGGCCAGCATGGGACCATACCCCAAAGGACTAGATCAGCTGAGGATGGTCATCCTCTACGCCAGTGAAGAATGCCTGCTTATAGCATGGGCATGTAAAGTCTCTCTTCAGGTCTCTCTTGTAAATGAGTTCCCAAGGCTCAATGAGATTGACCTGTATAAATAAAGGTGGAATGAATGAATGAGCATAAGGACTTGAGGGTGAGTTAGTTTAGGTCAAAGGGGGTGAAACTGTGATGTATTTAGGCAAGACTCATCAGAGGAGGCAAAAAGACTAACAAGGACAGGTGTGTGCATCCAGTAGAGAAGTGGCATTCTGGATAAAGGTCTCAGAAAAAAACTGAGATAGTGAGAACTTCCAGTGGTTGTGGTAGCACCCTTTTAGAGGAAGGGTGTCATTCATAGTCATTTAGGGCCACCAGCAATGAAGACTGTTAGAAAGGTGGTTAGGTGTTCGTGTGCGAGGAAGGGAGGATAGATACCTCCTGTAGACAAGGCTGGGCTTTAGCTGGGTGCATTCACCATGTTGCTTTCTTGCTACTGTTCCTGGGGTCTACTGTTCAAGTAAGCTACTCTGTCCTGGTGTGGAGCAAATCCAAGAGATCCAGGCATCATCCAGCCAAGTTAATCCCAGAGGTGCAGGATGGCATCACAAGCTCAGATGCAGGGGAGTGGTCTCGCCGGCTGGGCGAGCTGATGGCCCTTTTCCACCGGTCGGCTCGGGTCGGATGTTACGTCATATGTGCGTCGCAGAGACCCCCTTTCATCCTTTCCCACCGGATATTCCGAGCGGAGCCGCGCGAGATTTCCTGAGATTTTCGGGCCGGTTTCAGAGGGGTACTGAAGCGAGCTCACCCGCTCCGGAAGGAGGGAGGAGGAGACACGAGCTGTTTTCACGGAAGAGAGGGAAGCGATCACGGCAGGACTTTTACATGAATAACACGGTAAAAACAATTATTATTTTATAAATTTATAGCAAAGATGGGTCTTCAGCTGAACGTGTCCTTAATAAAATCACGTACTGCTCAAAACTGCAGGATTTTAAAAAGTAGATTCGCCACGAGCAACACGCGGCGCGCGGGCGGCTTTATGTCTTTAAATGTAGCTCAATGAACAGATATAAAATATATTTCATAGCTGACTTAATAGTACGAGGGCTCCTGAGCTTAACCACGCTTTAATATTGTCACGTAGTGGTCAAATATGCTGCATTTAAAGTAGTTTCGCTTTGACTTTCCAAAACCTGTGCTTGCACAACGAAAATAAATTATAAAAATTCGAATTTTATTTCAAATAACTCCAACAGGATACAGTATATGAACATGTTGTGATCACACTAGATTTTTTTGAAAAATATCAGCTATGTGGTTTTTGATAGAATTGATAATATGTGACACAAAGTAGAAGGGAGAAAATTAATGGACGTAGCTTGACACATTTATGTCTATAACACATTGAATTTTATTTCAAATGACTCCAACAGGATACAGACAGTATATGAACATGTTGTGATCACACTGTGTTGTTTAAAAAAAAAAAAACAGTTTCTGGACTAAATTAATCACATTTTTCTTTTACAGTCAACAGAAGAAAATCGCCAGAATTCAACAACCTGTGTCATCTTCTGGAGGAAGACGTGAGACACCAGATGGAAATTTGTTACTTCTGTTTGTCACTTCAAACTTTTCCTATTAAACGTTATATTTTCTTAAGTGGTGTCCTCGAACATTCAATTTCCTAAACTTATTTTATAATGTGAAGTGTGTATTGTGTTTAAATCCATACTGGAAGTTAAGAGAACTTTCCATTTGCATTTGACCTTTAAAGAATCATAAGATAAAGATTATTAGAATCTGCTCAACTGTTATTACGTTATAAATTATTTGGTTCTAGGATGAAGTCATACAAAAAAAGTCAAAAATTAAAAGTGGCCAAAGTCCTTTGGACAGTTTAAAGTTAAAGAATTCACAGACCATCCATCTACCATCTACCCATCTACCACCCAGCAGCAACTTTACCAGGGAGACACTGGCAGTTTCAAAGATCACAGTGTGATGTTTTAAATCAACTTTATTTATAAAGCACATTTTAAAAACCACAGGGTCAACCAAAGTGCTGTACAATAACATAAAAGACAAGTTAATTAAAAACTATAAAAAGCATACAAAAATAAATACATATACCAGTCTTACTGCAGGTGTGTTAACATGCCATAAAAGATAAGATCACGTGTTAAAAGCCAAGGAATAAATGTGTGTTTTTAAATAAGATTTAAAAAGTTTTGAGGACTGTCAGCAGCAACTGCTCAGCTGATCTGAGATCGGGGAGGGCAGGAAGGTTGAAGCAGCTCAGATAAATATGGTTTTGCAACTTTATCAAGCACCTTGTGCATAACTAAATAATAAAATATGCTTTAATACATCTTTATTGTAAAAATACTAAATTGGAAAATACATGGGTTTAAAGAAGGCAACAAGGTAGGATTATGAATTGGGTTTAAAGATTACAGCTCATGAGGTACTCATTATAGCATGACATCTCTTTCACAACATTCTGTCAAAGCCTTTATTGTGTTCTTCTTCTAGTGGTGGCTAGTACTGTAGTAAATAGCTTGAGGGAACACTACTGCCACCATGTGGTAAGACGAGTAGGATTCTGGACCCCGCCCACAGAAGGGGTACAAAAAAGCTGTGGAAACAGAACATAGATGTGACCCGACCCGAACTGAGCCGACCTGAGCCGATCCAACCCGAGCCGAGCCGAGCGGTGGAAAAGAGGCATAAGTGAACTCATTTTGTCTTTACTGTAGACCTCTATTTTTGCATGAAGTGAGGATTGGGTTTTAGGGTTTGGTTTTATTGGGAGAAGGCAGCTTTATGAACCCTCTAACCTGCATGTTGGTGGTTGTGGTTGCAGTGCGCCTAGAGGAGGGTGTTTGCAGTGGCTTACTGTAGATAATTTTAATAAGTTAACTTAACTTAGCTGGGGGAGGGTTGCTGTGGTGGAATTTGGATTATAAACTGCCCTTGATAATCAGTTTTGTTCTCAGGTTGGATCCTTTGCCCTTTGTTTTAAGGAGTCTTTAATTAATAAAGAGATCATTTTTTTAACTTCCTGGTATGTGTGTGGTACATATTTGAAAGTTTCTGACTTTTGAGGCAATATTTTCTGCTTGGGTTGTCCATAAAACTTATTACAATTTCTTCCTTCATGGTTCTCTTGGCTTCTCAAATAACTGAGGGGCAGGATAACATAGAGGATTTAAAACTTTTGACCCAGATAAAACCAGTCAAAAAGGTGAAGGCAGCCTGTTATAATATCCATTCATCTGATAACAGAAACATCATGATTTTTTAAGAAAATAACCACAACAATAGCACTGCCGCTATAGAGATCTCAGATAGACTTCTGGCCACAGATGACAAATATCAACACCTGCAGTAGTTTAGAAGAGCACCTCTTACAGATATAAAAAGTCAAAGTCAGTGTGCATCAAAACATTGACCTTTTCTTGTCTGAATTTACAAGACTGCCTCTGACATTTAAGTTTAAGTTTATTCATTTTACAAAATGTGGTACAACAAATGGCAAGCAAATGAAAAGAATAAAACATATATAAGGTGTAAAATGAAAAGGTAGCAGATGAAGAAAATATCTTCTTAAATCTGCTCCTATCTATCTAATACAAACTAATTGCTCTCTAATAACAAAATGAGTAAATAACTCATTTAACCAACAATATATGGATTACTCAATTACATTCAATCATATTTGTTTAACAATTCAACTTTGACAATTTTCTTAAATACATAAATTGATTTAGCTTCTTTAAATACTGGTATTAAATTATTCCACAATGTTACGCCTTGTATTACTGTAGTTCTTCCCTTCAAACGTGTTCTGAACTGTGGTTTTAACAAACACATCTTTACCCCTCAGCTTGTTCTTTTCACACAAAAAACCTTTGAATATTTGATGGTAGTATATTATTAATGTGCTCTATACATAAGTAACAAAATGTTGTAATCGACCAAATCATAGAATTTCAGTAGCTTCATTTGAGAAAATAATACACCAGAAGGGTGACAATAATGATTTCTGGTTATAATTCTCACAATCTTTTTTTGCATAATAAAAATAGGCATTGTATTGCTTTTGCATGCTTTTCCCCATACACTTACACAATAAATCAAATGTGGCACAATCAATGAATTATATAACAGATACAAAGATTTATCATTTAGTAGATATCGAACCCTATAAAATACTGCAATTGATTTAGATATTTTTGTTTTAACTAAATTTATATGTTGTTTCCATGATAAATTATCATCAATAATAACACCCAAGAATTTTACCTCATTGACTCTGCGTATTTCTGAATCATCGATAAAAAATGGAATGTCTATTGATTTATTTTTATTGCTAAATATCATGTAGTATGTTTTATCCAAATTTAATGATAATTTGTTGAGTCTAAACCAGTTTTGAATCTTTACAAACTCCTTCATTAATAAATCCATTAATTGTTCAATAGTGTCTCCAGAACAAAAAAAAGTTGTGTCGTCTGCGAACAAAACACATTTGATGACCCCAGACACTTTAACCAGATCGTTAATATATAAAAGGAAAAGTTTCGGACCGAGTATTGATCCCTGTGGAACACCACATGTAACAGTACAGTGATTTGATTTTACGTCATCCAACTGAACATATTGTTTCCTATTTTTTAAGTAACTGCATAGCCATTGTAAGGCTAATCCTCTTATTCCATATTTTTGTAATTTATTAAGGAGAATACTATGATTAACGGTATCAAAGGCTTTTTTTAAATCAACAAAAACACTTACACAATATTTTTTTTGGTTCAACAGCAGTAATTACTTGTTCAACAAAATCCATAAGTGCCATTGATGTTGAATGACCAGATCTAAAACCATACTGAGTATCTGTTGGAGAAACTATTTAACATTCGATTAGACAAATTCATTGAAAAACACAACATTCTAAGATTTTTGAGAACTGTGGTAGTAGGGATATCGGTCTATAATTATTAAAGGGACCACAGATAGGTTTTTAAAATTTTTATGGTATGTCTTTGGGGTTACCAGACAGTGTTCATTCAATTTAATACACAAAATAATTCTTAGATAATCAATTATACCCTTTTTAATTCTGCCATTTTTAACTTTCGTTTTGAACGACCGGTTTATGATAATGAGATCTCGTGGCACGCCCTTCAAAGATCTGCTTACATTAACTCCGCCCTCCAAAGGCAGACGAGGATGTCTGAAGTGACGCTGAGCTGTAACTGGACCGCGACGTATTTATTGTGTGGGACAGATCAGACGTGTACAAGTTGTCGTGTCATTTTAAATTTTTTCTGTAATGTCCAACTCCCTCCTGACGTCTCCCTCCCTCTCCCTGTGCGCGCGAGCTGGAGGTAGACGTCTCCCTCCCTCTCCCTGTGCGCGCGAGCTGGAGGTAGCGGAGCGGTCACTCGCGGACACACACACACATACACATACACAACACACACACAGACTCACAGCGGGGCTGTCTTGTTATCTGTGTGTCCCTCGCTCAGCCGCGCCGGGCCCGGCACACACACACACACACACATACACACACACACGGGTTTGTCAATGAGGTTTATCGGTACGTAGTCTGTCCTGCTAATGACACATAAACCAACACACACACACACATAGCAACATGCTGCATCGCTGTTCATTCAAGCGTCCCATCTTATCTGAAAACTATCAATTTTAAATCTGCTTAGTGCGCACTCCATTATCTGGGCCAGGAGGGTCAGAGAATTAAGCTGGCTAGACTCTGTGACATTTTTAGCCATGAAATCAGGAAAAACAACCGTCACGTCTTTTATACTGAAGTGGGTGGAGCCGCACCAGGGGTTGCTGGTGAGGGGCTGGACTCAGGGTTGAAGTGGGTTGTCCTGGTGCTTGTGACGTCACAAGCGCAATTGATTTCAAAACAAAACCTATCTTATCACAGTAAAATAAATCTACTTGGAGTAAATAAACCACTGGGTGCATTTTTTGGGCCTTAGGACTGTTTTTTTATGAAGTAAATACCCAAAGTTGAGTTAAAAAAACATTAAAAAGTGAATTTTGAATATGTGGTCCCCTTTAAAGTGGGACCGCAGAGGTGTCTGTAAACAAACATGGTGACGCTAGCGAACATCGTTGTGCTTATCTGAATGCTTTTTTCCCCCCATTTTTTTAAATGTTTTTTTGCTCTCGCATCAGTACAGAAATCCGCTCCAGAAGGGCCCCATCCTTCACTGTGCCAGTAAGGGATATTTAATATTAATTTCCTCCTCTACGCGCAGAGACAGGAGTACACGGGTCTCGGCATCACCCCAATTAGCCATTTCCGTGATGATCAATAAAAAAAGAAAAAGATTCGGCGAAGAACAGCGAGTGATGCGCAAGCGAAATACAAATGTCATGTTCTGGTTTACACATTTAAATAGAGCGCGACAGTGGGCGCCGGGAGAGTACGTCATTATTCAAATCAGTTTGAAGCCGCAGACACCCCCACACCTTTCACAAGTCGACAGATCCGGATCTGATACTACCTCTGCTCGCGGATCAGGGGCGCATCAGAGGCGAGTAAAATTTACTCGCCAATCCGCCTTCGTGTTTTTTTTTGAATGCTCGTTGGAGGACTGAACACGCATCAGGCCCGGACTGAGCTGTCTTATGAAAGGGGCTATAGAGACAAACAACCATTCACCCTCTCACTCACACCTAGGGACAATTCAAGAGTTACCCATCAGTCTAACATGCATGTTTTTGGTCTGTGGGAGAAAACTGGAGTACCCGGAGGAAACCCACGCATGCACGGGGAGAACATGCAAACTCCACCCAGAAAGGCCTCTGGACCGGGATTTGAACTGGGGACCTGCTCGCTGAGAGGCAGCAGCTCTACCAGTTGCACCACCGTGCTGCCCGTTACCCTCAAATATTCAATTAAAATTTGTTAAAAAGAGTCATTATAACCTTAAGAGAATGTAAATGTTTGTAAAACCTCCATTTAGAACCAGTGTGAAGGAGCTGAGTTGTCATTCAGGGAATAGGATTGTGGAATTGACTTGATATTGCCATAAACATTTCTAAAACATTTTATATTTAAATAGATGATTAAGTTAAAGTTGTTAGGAAAGTATCATCCTGTGTGAAGAATGCCTGATGTTTTTTGTTTTTGCTTTGGGGATTGTTCAATCCTGAGTTGTTTGTTTGTAGTTATTTTATGGGTTTTTTTTAAGGGGCAGATATTATAAGAATTTTCTTCTTCTTTCTGCACCTTTCCATTCATTTTTTTATTTTTGATGATTTTTGTTGTTTCTTTTGTTTCTTTTAAATGAATGAATACATGAATAAATAATTAAAATAAATGAATATAAGTGTTAGTGTGCAGTTCATACATGAGCGGTACGTGTAAAATGGCTGGTGGTGTATTTATTGGCATAGATTAAATAAATAAATAATAAAAGGGTTTCAGATAATATAATTTATGAAAATTTTTTCTTTGCATACCTCCTCTCTGCCTTGGATCATTGAGAAAGTGAAACAATTTCAAACTGCTGATTTGAAACAAACAAAACAAACAAACAAACAAACAAACAAACAAACAGGTTCCAGCTTCTGAATTTAAATTTGAACCAACTATTCTTGCTTTACTTTATATAGAACCTTCCTTTACTTTCTTTCATGTCATGACTGTTAGCAAAATGCAAAAAATGTATTTATTTTATTTTGAAGTGTCCTCTTTTAGAGCAGTGGTTTTCCTCTGGGACTGATTATTGTCTGACTGTGGCACACACTAGCCGTGTTTCCATCAAGGTTTCTAGCTGCGCAATTTGAAATAGCGCAGCAGAAAAGCTTAATGGAAACGGCAAATTGCGAGGTTACTTCCTGAATTACGCTAAAAAGTTTTTACGCTCGCTTGAGGTGGTTTTTGGGATTTGAGATGCGCTAAACGACAAATGGAAACACATTTTCCGACTCATTTCTGACGTAGCGAAAATTCACGTCACGTGACGTTCAGCTGTTTCCGCTCCGGACAACATGTAACATCGCTAAAACTAGTTGGCATGACAGAATAAATACAACTCGCCCGATAGCAACACGTACCTGAAATATTCTCTCGATTTTGACGAGATGTGTGGCCGGGTTCAGTTTTCAACCGCTACTTCCTGTTTACTGTAGACATGCGCAGTGCTGACGTCTGACGTAATGACGCTGACGTCTGACGTAATGACGCTGTGCGCGGCTTGGTAGAAGCGCTTCAAGCCAGTAGATGGAAACACTTCTGATCTGCATTAATTTGTATTTACATATTTGCGAGGTAGCTCAAAATACGAAATGAAAATGGATGGAAACACAGCTACTGACATCTCTGGTTTACTTTCCCTTTAGTAAAAATACACGTTTTCAACCACGATCTGTTCAAACTGTGGGGTAGGACAAATCAAAACCATCACTCAAATGATCATTTTTTAATTATTGGTATTGTGCACAATAAAATGTTCCTAAAACATATTATAACTGCATTAGCATTACTACAGATTCCTGGACTGCAGTAGATTCTGGGTTATTGTCAGAAGATAAAGATCAATCATCATTGATCTTTATCTTCTGACAGAGGAACAAAAGTAGCTACCCAAAAAATGGCATAGTTTTGTTAAACAAGCCAAAAAAGAGAAAAAACTGTCCAATACGAGGATGTAGTGCCACAAATGAAATGCAGTGAGTGTGAGTGAGGTCAACCACATGAGGACAGAGGGAGCAGTGGTTAAAGGGACAATCAGACAATAAGGCCAGCAGAGAGACAGCAGCTGAACTGGATGCAGAGATACAGACGAGACAAAAAATACCCCGAGTCGCCTTTCAGCCTCGACAGTCCATGCTCACACTCATTCACACTTTCTCTTCCTCGCAGGGGAGGAAAGAGAAGGTCAGCAGTCACACTTCACAGCCTCTCAGCCGAAGGCTACCAACATGTGCTATGATAATCAGAAAGAGAGAGCTCGGTCTTAATCACAGCACAGAGTCTCACCATGCTACACAGGATGGAGGATCAAGATACGTGCACAGAAAATAACCGCATTCTGACAGTAGCAGAGGAAAACAGACATGAAAGAAAGTTGGTGCTGTCATCATGTCTGCCTTTACATCCAGCTTATGTGTCTGAAAGAGGCTGACAGAACGCAGGATTCAGCCTCGAGCCCGGGCCGCCTGTGCTTCTTCACTTCTTTGTACTCTGCATCCTCTTGGAGCGCCAACACCGGCTCAGTTTCACCCTCATAAATGATGTAACTCTGTGAGGGCAACTCGTTGCTGCCTTTGTTTACTATCACAGCTGATTAATGTAGCATCAAAAACATGTTCTTTACCAACAGCTCAAAGGTCACAGGACTGAAGGAATCCAGACGCCAACAGCCTTTTTTTGTATTTGCTTATTTTTCCATATTTTCCAAACAGAGCACTTTGCTCTCAGACTGCAGGTTTACTTGGGGTTCCTAAAGTTTCCAAAAACAGAATGGGAGGAAGATCTTTTAGTTATCAAGCTCCTCTCTTGTGGAACCAACTTCCAGTTTCTGTCCATGAGACTGACACACTGTCCAATTTTAAGACTGGGCTAAGGCTTTCTGTTTTGATCAATCCTATAGTTAGGGTTGGCTTGGGTTTCCTGAGATATCCCTTAGTTATGCCGCTATAGGCTTAGACTGCTGGGGGGCAAACTGACCACATTTCCTCACCCTGCTGCTGTCTTTACTTGTTCTATTCTACCTGTTTGTATTTGTAATTATTTCTATCTTGACGTTTTAGGTCTCTCCTCCTATAGAAACTACATCTGGACCTGCCATTCTGTGTCTGTTCCTCCTTCCTGTTCATCTCAAACCCAGCTGGTCAAAGCAGATGGCTGCTTGTCCTGAGCCTGGTTCTGCTGGAGGTTTCTAGAAGAAGAATAGAATAGAATACAATATATCTTTATTGGCATTGTCATTGCACCAGAGCATAGAAACATCGCAATTGACGCACACCCGTCCTTAAGATGGGGACGTGTGCGCGTAGCCGCAGCAATAATTAAACCGCGCAGCAACAATCTTAGATATGGAAAAAAGGAAGGTTACAATAGGGTAATCAGTGGTATTCAAAAAATATCTATCACATTTTGTCTTACAGGACACCATATGATACAGCAAAAAAACTCTACTAGCAAGCACAGTTAAGACAAATCACATTTTGCATTTTGAGGGTGAAGCAGTGAGATAAAGTCCATGAGCCCCATCCAGATTAAAGCACAGTTCTGCAGATGCAACCAGTCTTATCTGACTTAAAGCACACAGAGAGCTCTTGGGGGGGGGGGGTTGCGACAGTGATTCCGTTCTTCAGTGGCTCTGACTCAGAAGAAATTTGTAGGCAGCCTTGTCCAAGGCTGCTCAGGGAGTCTGATTAGATTAGCTTGATTTATGTTCAGGGCAGGCTCTCAGTGAACTTTCTTGTAGCCTTGAGTCCAGGTGCTGTCTGAAATCCAATTCTCTCCAAATTATGTGAAGCTTTCACCGACCCGAGCTATGGGTCCTCCTCCCCCTGGTGTGATCCGCTTGGCCGCAAACGAGTC
This sequence comes from Garcialebias charrua, assembly GCA_038048925.1. Classification (NCBI taxonomy): domain Eukaryota; kingdom Metazoa; phylum Chordata; class Actinopteri; order Cyprinodontiformes; family Rivulidae; genus Garcialebias; species Garcialebias charrua. The sequence goes on from JBBPBX010002569.1 coordinate 75,213, forward strand.
CCAAACCTTACCGGTGGTCTGCGGTCCTCAGTGGCTGCCACCACTGTGCGGTTCACCTCATAAAGCAGCTGATTCATTGAGGTCACAGCTCAAATCACAGTCTCATTCTGAGAAGGAAGCTTAGTCAGCGCGTTGATCGCCACAGAAGTCTTCCTGATTTTCCAATAGCAGAGAACTCCACAGTAGCCAAAAAGCAGAGCACCTGCTATCATAAATCCGATTATGAATAAATCTTCCACATCTTCGACCGAAAGAACGGTCAGACATACCATCTTCCATTCCCCCCAGGAATCCATGATATATCCAGACGGATGCGTGTCTGGAGGGCAAGCCGGTTCCCCCGGACCGGAACGTTTCGTAGAATTTTTTTATCAATAGAGTTGACAGCCCACGAAACCAGATCCATCGTTCAATTTGCGTTTGAGCGAGGACTGAAAAACTGTAGACGAGACAAAAGTGGCAAAGCAGGGGGAGCAAAACTCGGTAGGGAAGTAGCGGAGAAGAAAAGCTGCTGCTTCGTCCAGAGCCGGAACTCTCCTAGTTAAAAGGAAGTTTTACCTTTCCACTGTCTCCTTTGTGCTTGCTCAGGATAGGAGACTGACGAAGTGAAGATTCAAGTGCCCTGAGATGACTTATTTTGTGACTGAATTTAACTTAATTGAATTTTTGTCCTGAATATGACTGCTGGTGTGAAACTGTCCTCAGCTGATAATGGAGGAGCAATAAGGATCTGTTTCTGTAAATGAGTTTTCTGAGTTTACTACAGAAAATAGATGCTTTTGAAAGAATGAAGTGTGTTTTCTGCTCCAAGACGGAGGGCTGGGGCCTCATGTATCAAAGACTTGCGTGGATTTCTTACTGAAAAGTGACGCACGGTCAAATCCAGAAAAGTGTCTACGCACAAAAGAATCCAGATTTATCAAGCTGTGCGTACACCGGTATCCACGCACATTCCTTTTGTACATCACAATGAACGTGGAACTGAGCGCACGTGAGACACCTCCCCTGACACGCCTACATTTACATATGTTAAACAGATGCAAATTACTTCCTGCATGTGTGAAGGACATGTTTGTTTGATCCCTGCGCGATCAGAAATGATCTCTAGATTCAGGAAAACAATGGATTTAATATAATATGAGTGAGGACAAACATCCCAAGTAAGAATAGTAATAAACTGTGTTCATCACGCAAAGAACGAGTGATTGTGTGCCGGTATTCGCGCGCACGCTGCTGTCAGGTGCGCCACCGGCTCATTCATTCATTCTGAGTGAAAATATTAACTTTGCGCACGAGTTAATTACCATAATTACTGTAAACACAGAGGAACTTACTTGGATGTTTGCTAGAACATAGATCTTCGTTTATTTAATAGATGATATGAAGAAACGAGTCTCTGCGTCTCAGTGGAGACTTTTCATGACATGACGTGATGTTGGAGTCTCCAAAGCGCGCGCTGCAGCCTTGTGCGCAATCTGTTTGTCTGTGAAGCTTTTACTCCCATACAAGTTATAAATGGTGTACTTTCACGTGTCATTTTGGAGACATCTACAATAAACACAGATAATGACACACCTCCACTGCCGTGTAACACCGGCGAGGGTGCACGCGCGCTCAAAGCGCGACCATAACTCAGCCTTTGGGATCATATGGATGAGACCATTCCATTGGACATGAATCGGCTTTGTGTGGACTGGACTGGCACAGCCCTGATCGACCTGCCAGCTCCCTCTAAGCTCCTGTGGAACCCCAGTTTCTGCACGTGCACGCGTGATGCGCGGCCCCTGTGTTCAGTGCGCAGCAGTGCCAAACTGAAAAATGATTATTTCTGAAAACGGCTGATAAGCCATATCCTAGATCAGAGAATTATATCTGTTTATAAATAAATGCTCTGCGTGTTACACTATCTATATCCTCCATAAGGCTGAATGTATCCGTTCCTGTTACATTTATTTTTTGCACAACTTTGCGCGTCCATGTGGATGTACTTGTTAATCGTGTGTTTGGTGGGAATATTAATCATTTTCACATCATGAACAGTTAATAGTAATAATAATAATAATAATAATAATAATAATAATAATAATAATAATAATAATAATAATGAATTCAATTTATGACGCACCTTTCATTAATGAAAATCTCAAAGTGCTACAAAGTGCAACAGAATTTAATGTCGATAAAACAAATAATAAAACAGTTAAAATCAACAACAGTATCAACTAAGATCAAAAGTAGAATCATGAGGAGGAAGAGTATGCTCGGTTAAAAAGAAAGGTCTCAAGCCGCTCTAACCACAGACTGTGGGGCTTCAGTTTTTCAGAAGCACCTGTAAGTGTCGCCAAAGGAACAAGAACCACAGAAACGTGCGTACGCCTGCTCGGGAGCTGGCGTGGATATGTACCTGGATGCGCATATATTCACGTTCAGTTCAGTTTTGTTACATACGGGGTTTTGCGTGGAAAGTGACGTGCGCACGGTTTTTGTGCGCACGCACGGTTGATACATGAGGCCCCTGGTCCACTGGGGACGATGACTGAGAGCTCCAGAACCAGCTGCAATGAACCGCAGCTAACAGAACCTGGTTTGGTTATTTAGCAGTTCAGTTACGACATAAACAAAAACACAAGATAAAATAGGTTGTTCAGTTCCTAGATATTGATAAACCTTTAAACAATATTAATCCAGTAATTATAATTATTATAATAATTATCAATAGCACATCCTGCTGAGAACACAGCATCAGATGTCACTAAGGTGAGGTGATGAAGGCTGGAAGATGAGTGAGTCGGTCACACACGCTTACTAACATAGAGAAGGCAGCGCAGCTGGGGAGGATTATTATTCAATATATGTAAATACAGTAGTTTATTTTTTACACATTGATTTTTGTAAAGGAAAAGGCAGGTAAAGATAATGGATGAATGGATGGATTTTGAACAGTTACAGCTGTTTATTAATAAATGTGCCTGTGTGACAACTGGGACAAAGCTTTGACTCAGAAATATATTTTTGTTATTACTTTATGGAAAGAAAAAATATAAAGATATATAATATATATCGCAATTTATCTTAAAAAATATTGAGATATTAATTCTGGTTCATATCGCCCAACCTTAGTGTCCACGTCCAGCTGTCCTAGACAGGTTACAAGTCCCCCACAGGGACCTGAGATGGACTTGTGACTTATCAAGGGTGCATGCACCCCGGCCCGTTTCTCACACACTGACTGTTAGACATGAAGACCCAGAAAGGAAGAAGTGTGTAATGGATGGTCAAGCCACTGAACATCTGAAGTTTTAAGTTGTTAAAAAGAAGCCAAAACTAAAGGGATGAACAGCTTTGTGTATTTGCTTACCAACTTGTCAAATGATGTCAAAGTTACCTTTAAAATTCTTTAAGCTGCATGTAGAGAAACATCAGAGGTGACAGAGTTAAACTGGACAAAATGCTGATTCTTTCTACAAACAAGGCAAATATATGTTAGTTTTCTTTTTAATATCTTCTGCTTTTCTTTGCAAAGCACCTTTCATAATGCATGTTGGACTAATGGGTAGAGCTGAGGGTTTTTATGAACTCAGCTCTGAAAAACACTCATCTTAGAGGTAATGTGAAAAAGGCGTGCTATTTAAAGTTTGTTGTTTTAATGAGAGAAGAATCTGTTGACATTTTCAGCTCTATAGACATGAAACAAAGAAAAAACATCACTGTGGAGACACTTCAATGCCTCTGGGCTCCAACTGAGTGTTCCACCTACACTAGACTGGATCTGTCACAAATACTGCATGCTCTTCAAAAAAAAAGTATGATTTCTGCAAACTGGACTGAGAGCAGAAAGCAACCTTGAGCTGAATGTGAGGAATTAAATAATCTGAATTGATAAACCGGGGTAGCACGGTGGCGCAACTGGCAGAGCTGCTGCCTCTCAGCGAGCAGGTCCCTGGTTCAAATCCCGATCCAGAGGCCTTTCTGGGTGGAGTTTGCATGTTCTCTCCGTGCATGCATGGGTTTTCTCCGGGTTCTCCGGTTTCCTCCCACAGTCCAAAAACATGCATGTGTAATGGAACACCTGGGGCCTCATGTACAAAGACTTGCGTAGATTTCTTACTGAAAAGTCACGTACGGACAAATCCAGAAAAGTGTCTACGCACAAAAAAATCCAGATTTATCAAACTGTGCGTACACCGGTATCCACGCACATTCCTTATGTACAACACAATCAACGTGGAATTCAGCGCACATGAGAGAGTGGCCGACTCCGCCTTTGACACGCCTCCGTATGAATATGCAAAGTCATTCAAATATGCCATGCACGACAGGAATGTCGTCTCTGCTCCATTGCAAATCATGTCGGAACGTGGAAAAAAGAGGAACTTCACGGACTGTGAACAGGAATCACTTCTGAGTGAGGCAGAGAAGCACGGAAAAAGGTTTTATTCGGCACGCCTAGCGCAAAACATACCATCCACTTTTAAACAAGAAGTTGACCCATCTGCTCTAACATGCCTGTATAGGTTAGTGGTGAGCGCGCCCGCCCTTCGTCCCAAAGGTCGTGAGATCGACTCCCCCTTGGTACAACGTTTTTTTTTTTCATTCCAGATTTAAAGAACACAGGACAACTATTTAATAAAACAACAAGAAATAGAACAATACATGAAATGAAAGGAAGCAGACGATTTCTTGTTTTGTAAATAGTTTTCATGTGTATTTAAATCTGGAACGAAAAAAAAAAAGAGAAACGTTGTACCATGCGAGATTCGAACTCATGACCTTTGGAACTAAAGGCAACCGCGCTACACACTGACCTAAACGTAGGCGTGTTGGTACAGCTTGGTTAACTTCTTATTTAAAGAAATCACATCTCATTGTTGTCAATATCGTTGCCACTATTTGGCGCATGCTTTTATATCCACTCATCTAATTGCGTCCATGTGGATGTAATAATTGTTAATCATGTGTGTTTGGTGGGATTTATGATTATTTTCATATCATGGACACAGTTTCTCTGAATAACCTGTAAGTGTCGCCAAAGGAACAATAACCACAGAAACGTGCGTACGCAAGCAGGGGAGCAGCCGTGGATTTGTACGTGGAAGCGCAGATATTCCCGTTCATATCAGATTTGATACATACGCCACTTTGCGTGGAAAGTGACGTGCGCAATGTTTTTGTGCGCACGCATGGTTGATACATGAGGCCCCTGGTCTCTGAAATGTCGGTGAAAACACCTGAATTCACCTTTTCACTGAAGCTCTCAAGTGAATCTCCTTTTCTCTGAAAACCTACAGTGAAGGACAAAACCACTGTTTTATTAACATTTATTTATTTATTTTTTATTATTTTTTACATTTTTGGGCTCTAGTGGCCTTTATTGTAGAGGGAGAGGGCGAAATGGGTCGAGAGAAGGGAGAGACACTGCAGAAGCAACTCGTCGGGTCTGGGACGCGAACCCGCGACGCCTGCAGAGAGGCTCAGCCTCAATATGTGCCGCGCGCTTATCCCCCACACCAAAGCGGCGGCACAATTTACATTTATTTTGAATCAAAGGACACAAATCAATCAGAAAATACTTCCTTTTAATATGTGGTAATTCAGAATTAACAGATTATCTCTTGTCATTTTTTTTGATTATTGGTTATTCATATGAGCAGTGTTATTCTTCAATATGCTGTATGATCATGGTTTATGCTGTACCAATGTTGATCACTTCTTCATATAATGAATCAAACTGTATGTTCTATTCAGAAGAACTATGTCTAAAGTTGAAGAACAAGTCAGAATAATCTGTTAGTATTTGTTTGAAATGTTTAGGGACAGAGTGAAAAGTCGTAGACATAAGTTATCGTCCTGTCTCCTGTTGTTTCTAAAAACAATTCCCTCTGTTTGTTCACACCTGCAAGTCTTCTGACGCACTATCTTCTCTCCTATCTGAGTGACCTTCATGCACTCTAACTCCTTCCACTGGTTCGTCCGAACCAATCGGAGAAGAACAAGTCACTTATCTCAGATCCTTTCTAAAAAGTTCAAAGCTTTTGCTGGAATGGTCAGTTCCTGTGAGGAAGTTGAGATGTGAACTTTCTTTTTGAAACTGTGGACGTCCGACCATGAGTCAAGGGTCCGCGTCCTCAGCAAGGTTTAAACAGCATGTCAGCTGTGAACCATTCGAGTGTCACAGCTCCAAGCTGTGAACTCTTTCTGGAAATTATTATGTTGAAAACCAAACCGGAGTTGTTTCATTACTCTGTGAGTCAGAAGCAGACCTCACGAGACCGTGGCAAGATGGACGTGTGTCGCCTGTAAAATGCAGCAGGACGTGTGCGTATGGCTTGACTAATTTACCGGAGTTGAGACAAGAAAATCTTCACAAAGGTAAAATGTCGTTGTTCATCACGGTACAGAAGTCCAGCCGAACCCGACCAGAGGATGTGCTTTTTCTGGTTAAACTCACTTCAAGATATTACCTCTCCTCATACTCCATCTTTTTCCTCCTTCTCATGTAAACAGTTTAAACTATATTTTGCCAGTAACTAAACTTTAAGTTTGTGCCTACAGAAATAAGTTATACAAAGACCCATAACTTGTGTTCTGTTGTTCCTATGTTTAAATCTGCTGAAAAGTTAGTTATAGGAAGTTTTGATCGATCCAATCTGTAAATGTGTTGTGATGTAATTTAATGATTTGGTATTAAATGATTCAGTTCTGTTGTTTCAACATAAATAACATTTCCTGTCAGTTACATCTCATCAGTGGTGGGCCTTCGACCGCTAGGTAGCGCTATTGCGCTATTCCGCTTTTAGCGTAGCTAAATAATCTGTTAGCTTTACAGCGGATTGACTAAGTTTTATAATTCATAAGCGGATTTATGCTATTTTTATTTAAAATGCAGTACCGCTAATAACTATTTATCTATCAGTAAAAACGAAATAACGTATTTACGAGCAGCGCCGGATGTGGTCCGTCACAAAAAAGCGTCCCCCTCAGTCTCTTGGTGTGTGCTCTCTCTATAGCAGTTAGCAGCCAGTGTGTTACTCTGGAGCCTTATTGCTTGTTTTCGAAGAGTCAGACGAAGACTTTTTAACATGGAGGGTGAACTTATGGATGTTTCTCAGGGCCTACGCGACGCGTCTGGATTTAAAAATAGAATTTCGCCACATTAGCACTCTTCAAAATGGCGTCCGCGATGGCCAAAGAAGCCAGGATTTTACAACAAAACACGGTAAAACAATTATTTCTTTGCTGAGAAAAAATATATTTCATAGCTGACGTTATAGCACAAGTTTTCCTGAGCTTGAGAGTTTCACGAAATGGTCAAATCTGCTGGGTTTAAAAAAAGTAGTTCACCATTAGGACTCTTCAAAATGGCGTCCGCAAGGCAGCAAACTTACATACTCAGGGAATCACAAGGAACTCAGGAGACAGAGGCAACAGGAGGAGACAATGCCAGGACAATGATAAACACAGAGATACAGACTTATTTTTGATTTGATTTGATGTTCATTCATTCATTTTAAAAGAACAATACAAAACAGTTTCATCAGATACAAGGATGAATAGACTTTTAGCTGAATGGATGGATGGATAGACAGTTAGCTGGATGGCTGATCTTTAACAAGTTCTAAAATCATTAAAATTTAACCTCAGCTTGTGCCTCTGACCCAACAGAACCTCCTTCAGCAGCAGAACCCTCTGTGGTTCTCTGACTTCATCAGTCTGCAGGACTTCATCAGTCTCTCTCCTGGTTCTGGAGGAGTTCTGACCCACTCTTCTTTCCATTGTTGCTTCAGTTCTTTGAGGTTTCTGCTCAGCTCTCTGAAGGTTTCAGGTTCAGGTTCTGGACTCTGACTGGGCCGTTGATTTGATTTGATGTTTATTCATTCATTTTAAAAGAACAATACAAAACAGTTTCATCAGATACAAGAATACAAGTAGGATAAAATGAAAGGAGCAGAAAGAAGATGAAATCTTATTATATCTGCCCCTTATTTATTTCACAGTTTGTTCAACCAATGATAACCTTCAAACTACATCACAAAATGAATAACTCTACTTAATTTTTCTAACTGTAATACACAAACACACTAAGCTTCATCATATATAGTTTTTGAGCAAGTCCTTTAAGACCTTTTTCTTAAATGTATACATTGGGCAGCACGTTGGCACAACTGGTAGAGCTGCTGCCTCTCAGCGAGAAGGTTGCCGGTTCAAATCCCGGTCCGGGGCCTTTCTGGGTGGAGTTTGCATGTTCTCCCCGTGCATGCGTGGGTTTCCTCCGGGTACTCCGGTTTCCTCCCACAGACCAAAAAACATGCTTGTTAGGCTGATTGGTGACTCTAAATTGACCCTAGGTGTGAGTGTGAGAGTGGATGGTTGTTTGGTGTGAGTGAGACAGGTCCCTCTTGTAAATGAGTCCCCGTGACTCAACGAGGCTAGCCTGTATAAATAAAGGTTGAATGAATGAATGAATGAATTGATTTTGCATTTTTAACATCACTCTCCAGAACATTCCACAATCCAACTCCCTGAATTGAGGTAGACCGTCCCTTTAAGCTGGTTCTGAATTGTGGTTTGATGAATATCTGTCCCTTTAAGATTGTAATAACTTTGTCTAAATTTCTTTGGATATTTAAAGGTAATGTGTTATTATGAGCCCTATACATAACTGATAAAATACTATATTCTACCAATTCCTGGAATTTCAATAAATTTAGCTGAAGAAACAAGGTGTTTGATGGGTGACTGAAATGTTTTCTGGTGATTACTCTTACAGCTCTCTTTTGTAAAATAAAAACAGGCTTTGTAATTGTTTTGCACGCTTTTCCCCAAACCTCAATACAATAGATTAAATGTGGAACAATGATTGTGTTATACAACATATACAGAGCTTTATCAATTAAAAAATCCCTGACTTTATATACAGGTACATGAACACACAGCATGACAATCACAAACACCTGGACAACAAAATGGAGGAGATAAGCAAGACAATTAACAGAGAGACCAGGGAGTGTAGGGATGGGGACCCATCACCTGAGAGCAACATGCTTACAACTGTTATCTTGAAGTTCTAGGGTGTAGAGAGCCACAGAAACGGTTATGGTAGGCCGGATTTGGCCCACGGGCCTTGAGTTTGACACATGCGATCTAGTGGTACTAAAAGTAACAAAAGAAGAAAAAAAAAAACAGCCAAATATGTCAGCAGTTTAGCTAACAGACTTTGGAATGGGTACATTTTGTCCTTGTCAAACCTGTTGAAGAGAACCAAACTAAATACTCTGAAACTCAAACAACTTACTGTATAACAGTTCATGCACCGCTAGTTGGCAGTGTAGTGCAAATATTGCATAACTTGCTGCTACCAATTGTTGAATTTAATTAGCGGATTAGAATTAGCTTCCCCTAATTTTCATAAGACATTAGTGCTTTTGAAATTGCGGACCTAAATAAATAAATTAGTGCTTTAGAAATAGCGGAACAAATTTTTGGATTAGCGTTACCCATCACTGCATCTCATCACTGAGTCACAGATTTATTGAATATTGATCTGAAAAAGTGAGAACCCGTGAATTATGATGATAATTTGTGTCAGTCAACCCCTGCTCAAATTTACATCTAAGAATAGGTAAGATCAATAAACTGACTAAGTGCCTATATTATTACACATGTTAGGTTGATTGGTAACTCTAAATTGTCTCTAGGTGTGAGTGAGAGAGTGAATGTTTGTTTGTCTTATTTGTCTCTATGTGGCCCTGTGATGGACTGGAGACCTGTCCAGGGTGTCCCCGGCCACTAACACAGTGATTGTTGGACATGGGCACCAGTGACCCCCATGACCCAAAATGGAAGAAGTGGGTAAAAGATAATGGATGGATGGATGAATTGATAAACCAGATAAACAAACAAAAAGTAGACACTTAAAGCTGCATGGCCGAATAAAAAGATTTGTCTAACATTTGTTAAAGACACTTCAGATTCCAGAATATTTCAACCCAATCATTCACTGCAAGCACAATATATAAATATCTAGTTTATTACAAAAATCTATAAATTAACTGCTTAACAACATTTAAAGGTTTTTAAAAGCCTTTTGTATTTATTAGGTATACATTTACCAAGTAATGCTTTGAAAAGTGATAAGCCAACATTTTTAAGTGGTGTCCTATGGAAAGGTGGTGAACAATCAATATTTTACCTGCTGTAGATAGCTCTTTGAGCGACCACAGTTTAGTGAAACAGATGAGCAAAAAGCTAGTCTGAGTGGGACAAAGCCCACTGTCAAATTAGCATTGCACCATTATATAATTATGTAAGCACAAATGGAAGAAGCAGCTTGCTATAGCTGGTCAGTCAATAATTTCTTAATATTTCTAATGAAAACTGATTAGACTGGAGCTGTTTTAAAGACAGCAGCAATCAGCATCTCTCCCAGATGTTAGCTCTTTACGTAGTCCAAATTATACTTTTATCTGTTTGAAAAATTTAGGTCATTCAAAGAGCTAACTACAACAGGTAAGATATTAAATGTTCATGACCTTTCCCAAGAAATGCACTTTAAAATATCTACAATATTGATTAAGTGATAAAAGCAGTTTTGCAAGTGAAAATAAAAACTTGGTGTGGAATACCCTGATGCACAATAATCCAGGTAGAAAAATCTAAAAAAGCTAAGTCTGGTCCTCTGGACATTCAAAAAAAAAAAAAAAAAAAAAGTAGAAACTCTCAATGGAGGAGGTAGAAAAGAGAGCCTTGACATCCTTTTCAGGGAGACCACCAAGTCATTGGTTCAGGTATGTTGATGACACCTGGGTTAAAATTAAATCTCAGGAAGTCCAACATTTCACTGATCACATCAACTCTGTGGATAAATATATCAAGTTCACATGAGAAGATGTCAAAAATGGCAGGTTGGCTTTCTTGGACTGTGAGGTCTCAGTTTCTGATAGAGGAAATTTGCAAACTGAGGTGTACCGCAAACCCACCCACACAGACCAGTATTTACAGTTTGACTCCCATCACCCTCTGGAGCACAAGTTAGGAGTCATCAAGACTCTGTATCACAGAGCAGACAGTGTCCCTACTAACTCAGGAGCCAGGCAGAAGACAGGCTCTAGACAAATGTGGATATCCTAACTGGGCCTTCCTGAAAGCAGAGATGAAACCCAAACAGGACTCCAGCCAGCCATCAGGTGAAAAGAAGGAACCCAGACCCAGACCAGTGGTCGTTGCGGGAGTATCAGAGAAACGGAGATGTTTATTTTCTAAACACAACGTCCCAGTGGCTTTTAAACCCCAAAATACATTACGACAAAGACTGGTTCATCCCAAAGATCCAGTCCCCCGGCACAAACAGAGTAATATTGTGTATGCTGTTCAGTGTCAGGAGGGCTGTGATCAGTCTTACATCGGGGAAACTAAACAGCCACTGGCCAAAAGGATGGCCCAGCACAGAAGATCAACATCATCAGGTCAGGACTCTGGTCTACACTCATCTCCACGCCAGCGGTCACTCTTTCAGGGATGAAGATGTTCACATCCTTGATAGAGAGGAACGATGGTTTGAGAGAGGAGTAAAGGAGGCCATCTTTGTGAAAAGAAACCGTCCATCATTAAACAGGGGTGGAGGCCTCCAGGTTCAACTGTCCCCCTCTTACAATGTTGTTATTGCTAGTATCACTCAGCCCCCTGAATAACAAACAACCATCAGGGTGCTAACAATCCATTGTTAGGCTGATGGTCCTCCGTGATCATATGAGCAGCTGGTTTCGGCTGTCAGCAGCAAACTGGTTGATCCACTGTAGCCGTGTTTCCATCAAGGTTTCTAGGTGCGCATTTTGAAGTATCGCAGCAGAAAAGCTTAATGGAAACGGCAAAATCCGTATTTACTTTCTCAAGTTCGCCAAAAAGTTTATACGCTCGCTTGAGGTGGTTTTTGGGATGTTCGAAAATGAGCAGATGCGCACAGCGACAGATGGAAACACATTTGCCGACTCGTGCTGCCGAAGCGAACATTCACGTCACGTGACTGATCAGCTGTTTCCGCTCCGGACAACATGTAACATCGCTAAAACTAGTTTGTATGACAGAATAAATACAACTCGACCGATAGCAACACGTACCTGAAATATTCTCTCCATTTTGACGAGATGTGTGGCCAGGTTCTGTTTTCAACTGCTACTTCCTGTTTACTGTAGACATGCGCAGTGCTGACGTCTGACGTAATGACGCTGACGTCTGACGTAATGACGCTGTGCGTGGCTTGGTAGATGCGCTTCAAGCCAGCAGATGGAAACACTTCTGCTTCGCATTAATTTGTATTTACATATTTGCGAGATTTCAAAAATTAGCTCAAAAATCGAAATGAAAATGGATGGAAACCCAGCTTGTGAGAAGGTGCTATTTCTAAGACTGAGCTGAATACAGCATCTCAGACTGAGGAAGTCTTTCAGATGAAAGACGAAATGTTTCTACTTTTTTTTTTTTATGTCCAGAGGACCAGACTTAGCTTTTTTAGATTGGTGTGGAATATAAAACTAAATTGTGAATGTTATCAGTGAAATAAAAAGTATTTGTTCATGTTCTTGATAAGTGCTCAGTCACGCTGATGAACTTTCAGAGGAAAGGTCTGAGATTTACCTGCCTTTAGCTGTTTGAATATATAGAATTGGATTTTTTTTCTTCTTATACATGCTTTATTCAGAAGCAAAGGATTTAAAGAGGAACTAAACTCCAAATTAACTTTTTTAGCTGATAAACTCCCTAGAATGTGTCTAGAATGTTGTATAGCACTATGTCTGTGTTAATCTTCACATATTTATGCGTATTATTTTAAATCAGCAATATTTGGTCTAAAAACGTGTTTACGGTAACCCTATGGGTCAAACAGAGGAATTGCACCTTAATTTTCTTATTGGTCAAGGACTGTTCACTCTGATGTGTCTTGTACACTCTGACATCACAAAAGTGGTTCAAGCAGAGCCAATCCCCTGCAGAGATGAGAAGGTCCGCGCTGCAGTTCATACCTTATATGGAAGTGGTACATTGCACTCCGGAACAGCTCTGCAGCAAAGCATATTATAGTTCTCGGAATGGCACTAGTTATTTGTATATTGTAACTTATGTATTGTATGAATACTTTCCACTTCATCGAAACTATTTGGTTGTATTTGTTTTCTTATTGTGCGATGGACGAGTAATGCATGAATGCCAAGATGGGGCAATGGTGTAGGAGCGGGTTTGGGGTCTGACAGATCCAGGTTCGATCCCCGGTCACGGCATATCTTGTAGTATTATTTTCATTTTTTTTCCTAAAGCCTTTTGTTTTGGATAGATCGGGTGGGAATAGATAAATACATCTACATATTTATTCTTTGTTGTTGCTTGCTGTAAGTTGTTTGCTGGAGTTTTAGTTTGTTTTAGTTTGTTGCTAGAGGTGGCGTGAACGCAGCACATCCACCCACCTCCTCTCCTCCTTGTCTCTCGACACTCCCATTTCCATGAGGTATTTTAATCTGGTCTGGGGGCGGAGCTAACGTTTCACAGTGGGTTGAGTACCTCTTTAAAAATTTGTGGCCATAACACATTATTCTATTTTACACCAACCACCGATGTCAGAACTGACAACCCTGCTGTAAAACATCCTTCACAGCTCCACAGCCACCAGATGTTTAAATATGGTGGCATTTAGTCCCACTTTGATCTCCTGGAACCTCATGAGCAGATCCTTCATGGTAACTTCCCAACCTAAGGAGGAATAAGCTCTTGAGTGTGTCCGGGCATGTCAAACAGCGGCGCCCTCAGTCGGTAATAGTCCTGTTTCTGGTAAAAGCACAGAAATCACAGAGTCAAAAGGGGTGGAAACTGAGCAACCAATCAAGAAAAATAAGTGGCGGGAGAGCCAAATCAGTAACTGGGGCATCACAATACAGCAGAGATGCTTTCACTTCATCCTCCCTTCACCCTCCTCCAGTGGGAAGCCTAATCTTTTACCCCCATCCCCTCTTTTCAGCCTTTGAAGATGCTTTGTTTTGGGTTTTTTGTTGCTTCTAATCTGCAAATAGAGCGATCTAATAATGATGTGTGTGTGTGTGTGTGTGTGTGTTTGTGTGTGCAAGCAAGTTTGTGTGCACTGCACCATGTGTGAGTGTCTGCATAGATGCACATTTTCAACTGCATGTACGTGTGGATCTGGGTGTGTGTGTGCATGTGTGTACAATAAAAAGATGAGAGCACTGATGCTCCCCAACACATTGCCCTGGGTGCTGTTTGGATGTCATGTTGCACCCTCCCAGAGTCTGTCTGAGATGGGTGCTGGAGGAAACCAACTTGTATAGAC
>JBBPBX010002570.1:0-26523 GCA_038048925.1 Garcialebias charrua
GCTTGGACTGTCGGTACCTATCTGCTGCTTCCGGGGTCCCACAGGCCAAAAAGGCCCAATAGGACTCCTTCTTCAGCCTGACAGCATCCCTCACCGCCGGTGTCCACCACCGGGTTCGAGGGTTGCCACCACGACAGGCACCAACAACCTTGCGGCCACAACTCTGATAAGCTACCTCGACAATAGAGGCGCGGAACATGGCCCACTCGGACTCAATGTCCCCCGCCTCCCTCGGAACGTGTTCAAAGCTCTCCCGGAGGTGGGAGTTAAAGCTCCGTCTTACGGGAGACTCTGCCAGACGTTCCCAGCAGACCCTCACAATACGTTTGGGTCTGCCAGGTCTGACCGGCATCCTCCCCCACCATCGGAGCCAACTCACCACCAGGTAGTGGTCAGTTGACAGCTCCGCCCCTCTCTTCACCCGAGTGTCCAGGACATGCGGCCGCAGATCAGATGAGACAACAACAAAGTCGATCATCGAACTGCGACCTAGGGTGTCCTGGTGCCAAGAGCACATATGTACACCCTTATGCCTGAACATGGTGTTCGTTATGGACAATCCATGACGAGCACAGAAGTCCAACAACAAAACACCACTCGGGTTCAGATCAGGGGGGCCGTTCCTCCCAACCACACCCCTCCAGGTCTCACTGTCATTGCCCACGTGAGCGTTGAAGTCCCCCAGCAGAACAAGGGAGTCCCCAGGAGGCGCACTCTCCAATACCCCCTCCAAGGACTCCAAAAAGGGTGGGTAATCTGCGCTGCCGTTTGGCGCATAGGCACAAACAACAGTCAGAGCCCGTCCCCCCACACGTAGGCGAAGGGAGGCTACCCTCTCGTTCACCGGGGTGAACCCCAACGTACAGGCACCAAGATGGGGGGCAACAAGTATGCCCACTCCTGCTCGGCGCCTCTCACCAGGGGCAACTACAGAGTGGAAGAGTGTCCAACCCCTCTCAAGGGGGTCTCAGAGCTATTATAAAAATAAAACCCCAGTCCTGTTTGGGTAGCAAGTAGAAGGCAGTCCCACTCCCCTGCAAAATGGCGGTGTCATTATGTGCTTGTGTACGAGGTTTTTTTTTCATGATCACGCTGTTAACCTTCAGCCAACGATTAAGAGCATGTTAGGAATGTTTTTGTCTCCAAATCCTATGTTGTCATTTTCACCACTTTTTAATGTCTGTCCAAACAGGTCTCACTTGTAAATGAGTCTTCGAGGCTCAATGTTTCATTCATTCATTCAAACTTTATTTAGACAGGTTGATCCCATTGAGCTTAGGGGGCTCACCTACAAGAGAGACCTGAATGTGTGAATGTGAACAATTTGAGGCAGAAGTGAATCTGGACCCCCCTCGTTAAATCCTTTTGTTTTAACCGTTGGTCTCAAGAAATCCAAAAACATTCAATTTAAATACCAAATACTTATTTTAATCAAAGCTAAATAATGTAGAACTGCCTTCATATTTGTGTCCTTTGTGTTTTTCCAATAAATGCGATTTTTCTGTTTAAATAAAGGTTAAATGAATGAAAGAGGTGATAGATGTAATAATCCCAAGTGACTATAACATCATGAATGAGCACAACATTCCTTGGGTGTCCTGAAAGGTGCTTTTAAATTAAATGATTATTATTATTACCGGTATTATTATAAGAAGCTCAAGAATACCTAAAATACTCAAAGAGAAGTTGAGAAGTTGTGAAGAGTCAAGGCATCAGTAGTCTCAGTGGTCAACGGATCACTCGGTGCTGCGACTCCCAAACTGGAAGAGTGGCTCCAACATATCCAAGTAAAAACCTCTGAGATTTCTGTCCAGAGAAGCGCAGCCTTAGGAACATCTATGGTATTTTTGCAGAACCCTCAAGCTCCTAGGCCTCTGATAGAGGACCTGTATTTGAAGTGAAGTGGAACCGTCCAAGTGGAAGAATAAGGCAAGGCCCATGTTTTAAAGAGTCTGTATATGAACTGGAATTACAATGTAATTTTGACTCCCACATTTTGTTGTCTTGCTGTGACATTACATCAGCATTCATATTTGCAGTAAAAAATATATTCAATGAAAAATACTTGCGGGAATGTAATATTTTGTGGAGGTCCCAACCAAGTCACAGTATACTGCTTTAAAAACATCTTACATCTTGTATCAGCAATATTTTATTTTGATGCACAATATTATCAGCATGATATTGGCATTGGCCAATAATAGTGTTAAATTTCAATATCGGGCCATTCCATTAAAATAACTTGCCAATATAAAAGGCAATGTTTTTGCCTTTAGCGGCAGCACAACATGATGACGTTACAGTACAACGTGATGATGTTGCAGCGGCAGCACAATGCAATTACGTCACATGCGCCTACCCAATCTCATGGAGGAGAGGAAAATTCAAATTGTCGGTGGTGTGGAAGTTTTAATTTTCATTGGTGAGGAAGTCAGTTTCCGAAGATTTATGGACTACATTGAACCTTGCTACATCGTCCGCAGTTGGAGATATTTTTCTGACGTAAAGTTACCAGAGTTACAAGCCGTCATATCCGATGTCACTGAGAAGCTAAAAGCTGACAGCACGACTTGTAGGGTGAGTTTTACCACAGACATTTGGATGTTGTGTTAGCCTCGTTAGCATGGTTAGTCTTACAGCACAATGGCCAGACAAAAACTTTGAACTTAAAAAGGCTGTCCTTCATGCACGGGAGTGCAGAGGATCCCACACTGCAGCTAGGAACCTGGAACAAGCCTCCACAAGTGAGACGAGACAGCATCACAGGTAACTAATGCTAATAAATAACATTTAACACTTTTCATTTAGGGGCCGTTTGCACGGCACAAATTATGAGTGAAACCGCACCTTTCTCTCTGCGGTTCTGTTCATCATTTACATGACACCACTGGCCCCCCTATTTGAATCCAGATCAGAATGTGACTGAACAAAGTTTCACAAGCGAAGAGAAAGCAGACGACATCACTGATGAGAGGAAAGACTAATTCGTAGGTGTGGACGTAGTTCGGTTTTGTTAAACTGCAGGTCTCATCTGCAGCGAGTCTTACTCGGTTTCTTTATTTTGCAAAACGTGACAAAGTCGTTCTAACTAGCGGTGGGAACATCTATTCTAACTTGTTTAATCTGAAGAGTTTCCACTCGATAGAATATGATGAGAGTCAGAAGATGAAGAACAATAAAGTTTGAGCCAACGTTTCCCTGAAACTACGACGTAAACAAACAGCCCCAGCAGCGCTGCATGTTTTTTAAATTCAAAATAAAACAAATTCATCAGAAGAAAAAAAAACACTGAATGAAAATGTGCAGAAAGACGAAAATAGTGTTTTAATATCTGCCCCTTGTTTAAAAAATACAAAATAACTACAAACAAACAACAACCTTCACTTCACCTGCACCACACCTTCCCAACAACTTTGATTTAATCATATTTTAAAACATATAAATAGTTTTAGAAATGTTTATGGTGATATCAAGTCAACACAATCCTGTTTCCTGATTTACAACTCAGCTCCTTCAAACTAGTCCTAAATGGAGGTTTTACAAACATTTACATTCCCTTCAGGGTTTAATAACTTTAAACAAATTTTAATTGAATATTTGGGGGGTAATTTTTTTTCAGTTTTATACATGACTTGTAAAATACTATGTTCAACCAAATCATAAAATTTTAATAATTTAAACTGATGAAATATTTGTTGGGTGACCATAGCACTTCCTACTAATAATTCTTATAGCTCTTTAAAAACAAAACAAAAAAAACAGGGTTTGTAATAGTTTTACATGCTTTTCCCCAAACTTCAATACAACAGATTAAATATGGAACAATCATTACATTATTCAATATATTCAAAACTTTGTCATTCAAAAACTATTTTACTTTATACAGTAATGCAATTGATTTTGTTATTTTTATTCTTAAGTAATTTCCATGAGATTTCTATGTCAGCTTCTTATAAATAACAACACCCAAAAGTTTTATTTAATTAACTATGAATTTCAATGCTGTAAATTTTAAAGATGTTTAAAGTTAAAACTATTAATATTGACACAGTTGAGAATTTTATGGCAAGAAAGTTCATGCTCAATAATCCACGTACCAAATCCAATAATTCTCAGTCGGGTCATCTGGACAGTTTCTTTTTATAGAAATTGGATGGAGGATGGAGGGTGAAACGTTTCTATAAAAAAGAAACTGTCCAGATGACCCGACTGAGAATTATTGGGTTGAGAAGTTTATGTTTATTTGATGGTGATTTCCATCTTTTTGGAGGCTAAATACAAATACAAGGAGAACATTAATTTATTTGTATAGTTTATAGTTTTTTTTAGGCTTTTATATTGTTTATATCGATATCGAATTATATCGTTATCGACCGAAATTAAGAACTATACACTATCTTGATAAAAATTTTGGCCATATCGTCCAGCCCTAGACGGGGAATACCTGTATGTACTGTATACATATATATTTAGATGTTTTTTTATTTTGAAGCCGATTTACGCAGTTTCCGGCAGTTTCCGGTTTAGCTACGGAAGCTACAGCTTGCCCTGTACTCTCTAAAAAAGCTAAGTCTGGTCCTCTGGACATTCACAAAACAAAACTTGTTGGAGCAAGCTGGACAGGCAGCAGCTGTGGAAAAGTAGCTGTTTTATGGACGGCGGTTTTACAACATAAACAAATGGAGGAGGGAGGGAGGGAGGAACGGAAGAAATTGCTTCACCATCATTCCAGAGTAGGAAATCAACTCTTTTTTTCCCTTCATTATGACTCTGAAATGTGTGTTTTTTGATAAGTATGTAGGGTACTGTGTTAGGATAGGCTAAGTGCTTGGTAAAATACAGTACTGTACGTATAAGGTGCAGTTTGGACGTATGTTTCGAGTTACGACGAAATTCGCTTTACGACGGAGCGTAGGAACGGAACTCCGTCGTAAGTCGAGAACTACCTGTATATGTCACCAGTTCTTACAGCTGTTGCACAATTTTTGTAGCAAATAAGCCTAAATAAGAGGGCTATGTTCTAACAAAGGAACGTATATAAAATATTGATATCAGTATCGGTTATCGGCCAAATAAGTTTTAACATATCAGAATATCGGATATCGGCAAAAAATCCAATATTGTGCATCCCTAGTTTTGATTTTGTTTAATAATCAGATGTACGTTTCATTCAACATTTTGTGTCCTATTTACAGCAATATTGATATTTTGAAATGAAGTTTGTCATATCAAGAACAGGCATGTGTAACAAATAGGAAGTAGAAAAAGCATTAAAGGCCACAAAAACTCAGCTAATTTTTTGGAGATCTGTTCATTACTTCTTTTTTTAGACCCCCCCCCCCCCACACACACACACACACACACACACACGCACACTTACAGATTCACACACATGATTCTGTCGGCGATAAGCCGGATGCCTCATTATTGGGCATTAACTGCACTCCTTGCTAATCCCTGCTGTCAAACAGACAGACTAACAGTGTGTGTATGCGTATACAGGCCTATCGAGTATAATTATTGCCACTCTGCAAAGCAGGAAATAGCTCCTGATTCTTAGCCACAGGCCTATCATTCTGTTACATAGGATTGTTTGCTAAGGGTTGTGTAGTTGCACATATGGGAAGAGGATGTTGAAATTTGATTACCCATATCATTTTTCCTGGAAGTTCAAATCACATACAGTCATTGTATACACAAATAGCAGTTCTACTGTATTTAGCTTTGATTAAAAGAAGTATTTGATATTTAAATGGAATGTTTTTGGATTTCTTGAGACCAACTGTTAAAACGAAAATACTTAGCAGGGGTGGGTTGGGGGTCCAGGAGGAGGAAGCGATCACTTGACTTTTGGCAAAAAAACTAAAGAAAAGTCCAGATCAGGGATGAAGAAGGGGAATTTAATACATTTGTGTCACATAAAACAGTTTTGCATCGCTTTGCAATCCTTTGAATGAGAACATGCGCAGCCGCTGGGGCTGGGACAGTCGGGGGCGTGGGTTAGGGGCGTGAGAAGTGAGAAGCTCTGTTTTTATTGGCTAGTTAAAAACTCTGTTTTTATTGGCTGGTTAACGGCGGGTCACTGTGGGTTTTTAGAAATGCTTTTAGTAACACCTGGAGAAGCAAGGGGACTATAGTTTTTTCAAAGATTACTTGTCTAACATCAGTCTGTCAGGAGATAGTGACAGAGTGAAGAAATATGTTAAAAAATATATTTTTAGAAAACTTACAGACTGCAACTTTAAGGAGTAAATATTTTTAATAATAACTTTAAAAGTTATAAATGTTGTCTTTGGTGCCTGTTTGATTTCCAAATATATTAGTGAGTGTGAATGACAGGCATTAACATAAAACACTTTGTAGAACAGTGCTTTATGAAGTTCAGTCCATTTCCTTGCATTAGTTGACCGGCAGTTCTGCCACATCCAGTATGGCGGCCGCACCAACATACCGCCGCAACCCCACCTTTTCCTGCAATGGGTCAGCCCACTCAACGAGGTGTCTATCTACTGAAACGTTGGTTGCGTATTGTAACCCCAGATTCTATGAATGCAGGCATAGCCCTTTAAGCCACGCCCTAGTGGGTTTATCCATGCGCTTCGCGCCAATCACTGAAGACTTCTAGTCCACGCCCACCTGCCGTGGGCCCCGCCTCGGTCTGCTATTTAGTCTGCTGCTGACTGAGAATCGACTCCCAACAAGGTAAAAAAAAAAATAGTCAATTGAGAGCCAGGGAGGCCCAGGGGCTTAAAGGGTTACGCCAACATTCATAGAATCTGGGGTTACAATATGTAACCAATGTTCTATTTCATGCAGGCTGCCGCCCTTTAAGCCACGCCCTTGTGGGTTAAAGTCGGAGCAGGATATTGTCCATGCCTCACTGGGTTTGACTGGAACCAACAACCTGGCAACCGCAACCTTCACTGAAGGTACTAGCAGGTGAACAACCTGATAACTGATGGTGAAATAACAAAATTAATCGAAGCAGAGTCAGAAGCAGGAACCACACGTTCTACTGACTCGGCTGTACTGTATCACCTATCAATAAAGACAGAAACGACCGTGTCATTTAATCAATAATTTTATTGATAATGAAAAGTTTTTACTCCATTGCAACCCCGAGGACAGAAAATGTCAAAGAAGAGCTGGAGACATCTCACAGATAAAAACGGATAAAAGGAGTTGCTGACGACCAGGAAGCTGCAAAGCAGATATCCTATACGACAGACCATTGAACAAGGCTGTGGAAGTCACCATTCCTCGAGTGGAATGAGCTTTAATGACCTCGGGAGGCTGTAAGCCAGCAGAATTGTAAGCCTTGGAGATGGCCTCACACAACCAATGTGACAATCGCTGAGGGGTCAAAGGTTGACCCTGAGAGCCTTCTCTGAAATGTATAAAGAGCTTATCAGATTTACATATTGTGGCTGTGCGTTCTACATAACATCTGAGAGCTTGAACCGGGCAAAGCAAGCGAAGCTGCTCCTCCTCTGGGTTAGAGTGAGGAGGAAGGCAAAAACCGTTCAGTGTAATGATCCTGGACTTGAATGAAGATGTTATGACCTTTGGTATGAATGCTGGATTAGGCCTAAGTTCAGCAGAACTCCCATCTCCTTGTATTTTTAAGAAGGAAGGAGAAACAGACAGTCCAGAAAGGTCACTTACTCTTTTAGCTGACGTAAGAGCCAACAACAGAGCCATTTTAAATGACAGTAACTTTAGTGGAACCTCATTTAGCGGCTCAAAAGGATCCTTAGTTAGTGCGTTTAACACAGTAACCAGGTCCTATTGAGGAGCCAAGGACCGGAAAACCGGCCTAAGATGGCAAGCACCCTTCAAAAAACGTTTCATTAGGGGATGATTAAACACTGTTCTATCATAGGGATGCACCGATCCACATTTCTCACTTCCGATCCGATCCGATACTTATTAACTCAGTATCGACCGATACCGATACTTTCCCGATCCGATAATGTTCAGGTATGTGACTCTGTATAATGAAACTTTTGCACCCAAACTATTCATTTTAACATTGTGTGAGATAAACCCAATGAAGACACTTTTAAACCTTACAATAGGGAACCCACTGACTTTAACAGCACATAGGACAGGAGGCAATTATACCACACACATGTCCTCCTTGTTTGCAAAAGCAAACAATGCCCCAGGGACCCATCCCTGCCTGATGCCCTCAATAAGTTTTATGCACGTTTTGATGATCCAAACAGACCAACTAGCACCAGACTCAACTCATCACCAGACGAGGAGCACCTCAAAGTGACCGCAGCAGAAGTGAGAGGTAGTCTCAGAAGGATCAACCCTCATAAAGCTACGGGTCCAGACAACATCCCAGGGAAAGTTCTGAAGGAATGTGCGGACCAGCTCTGTGAGGTGCTGGCTGACATCTTCACCACCTCACTTTCACTGGAGTCAGTTCCCACCTGCCTGAAGACTGCCACCATCATCCCAGTCCCAAAAAGCTCCACAGTGACTGGTCTGAATGACTATAGACCGGTGGCTCTCACCCCGATAGTCGCTAAATGTTTTGAGAAACTGGTCATGTCCCACATCAAGACAGCCGTCAACATCAGCGAGGACCCTCATCAATATGCATACCGTGAGAACCGATCAACAGAGGACGCCATCTCCTCTGTGGTCCACACTGCTCTCACCCACCTGGATCAGAAGGACTCATACGTGCGTCTGCTCTTTGTGGACTTCACATCTGCCTTCAACACCATGATCCCCCAAACTCTGATAGACAAACTATCTACACTTGGACTAAGCCCCTCTATTTGTAACTGGGTCTTAGACTTCTTAACAAACAGACCACAGTCCGTGAAGATCCACAACTTCTCCTCTTCCACCATCACCCTCAGCACTGGCTCTCCTCAAGGATGTGTGCTGAGCCCTCTTCTGTTCACTCTGCTCACATATGATTGTACAGCCACACTTCCAGGCTGTCATATTGTTAAGTTTGCAGATGATACAGCTGTGGTGGGATGCATCACAGATAATGATGAATCCAGCTACAGACAGGAGGTGGAACATCTGGAGAGCTGGTGCAAAGAGAACAACCTTCACATGAATGTGAAGAAGACGAAGGAGATGATTGTGGACTTCAGAAGGAACAAACACACCCACACCCCACTGTATATAGGTGGATCTGCGGTGGAGGTGGTCTCCAGTTACAAGTACCTGGGTGTACACATGAATGATAACCTCAGCTGGAGCAATAACACCACCAGCCTGATCAAGAAAGGTCATCAGAGACTCTACTTCCTCAGACGGCTGAGACGAGCCGGTCTGAGAAGCTCAGTCCTCACCTCGTTCTACAGGTGTGCAGTGGAGAGCGTCCTGTGCTCCAGCATCAACGTGTGGCATGGAGGCTGCACAGTTGCAGAGAGGAAAGCTCTACAAAGAGTGGTGAAGGCTGCACAGAAGTCTGTGGGAGTCAGTCTCCCCACCATCACAGACATCTACACCTCCAGATGCAGAAAAAGAGCCACCTGCATCATGAAAGACCTCACTCACCCAGCACACTCACTCTTTGCACCACTCCCCTCGGGACGGAGGTTGAGGAGCATCAAATGTAGAACCACTAGACTGAGGAACAGCTTCTACCCTGAGGCTGTCAGACTCATGAATAAATAAATAATAAGAATAAACACTGCAAAATGTCACATCATGCTGATACTGATCTGTTTCTTGTTGCTGCGTTCATCTGTGACCATCTGCTCATGTTCGTGCTGCTGTTTATAATGATGTTTTTCTACTACATTAGGGCTTAGTGTATTACTAGCTGATGTCTCTCTTAGTTAATCCTAGATGTTATTATTGTTTTTCTCTTGCATTTGTTGTTGGATGTAACTGGGACCCTGTGTACATAATCTCGTTTTCAACACATGTACTACATGCGGTGCAAATGACAATAAATTCTCTCTGACTCTGACTCTTACTCATGGTGCAGCTGAAAAAACTAAAAAAGCACTAAGCATGATGGGAAAGACCACACAGTGGGTTCCCTTTTGTAAGGCTGAAGAGTCTCTTCATTGGGTTTATCTCACACAATGTTAAGAAGTGCAGTCACAGAATGTGATAAACATAAGTGCTCTTTGAAGCTGGATCGGAAAAGTATCGGCAGGTTTGATCCGATACCCGATACTTAAATAATGCTGTATCGGATACCGATACCGATACTGGATCGGATCTGCCCCATCCCTACATTAAACCCCCCATGGCATGAAGAAATTACTGCAGCATACGTTTTAATGGTGCTGAAAGCCAAATTTCTGTCTAGCAATAGTTGTAAAGAAGACAAAATTTGACCCAAGTGACATGAACATGGGTCCAGATGTCTCTCCACGCACCAACGCTGAAAAACAGCCCATTTTGAAGCATAAACAGCTATTGTAGACTGTACACGTGAGCCCTGAATAGTTCCAATGACATTTTTAGACAAACCAAGGTTTTCTAGATGCTGTTGTTCAATATCCAGGCCCACAGATGCTGACCTATTACCGGAGAGCTCGTTATTGCACCCCCTGTCTGCAGTGGAGCATCGTCTCTCCAAGGAAGTTTCCAGGAGCGGCCTGTCAGCTGCTGCAGGACCGGAAACCATGGTGCGTTCACGCGCTCTGGAGCGATCAGAATGACTGATACTTCCTCCTCTCTCACTCTTTCCAGCAGTGTTGATAGCAGAGGAACTGGAGGGAAAGCATAACTCAATACCCTCGGCCATGGTTTGTGAGCAAATGCGTCTACCCCGAAGGGAGGGGGGGGTTGTCGAAGGGACTCAGGGAGAAGAACAGGGGGCATTGTGAATTCTCTCGCGTTGCGAACAAATCCATTTCTGCCTTCCCGAACCTGGACCAGATTTGAGACACCAGGTCCGGGTGTAACATCCTATCTCTGTCCAGAGGCCTCCCTCTCGACATGATGTCGGCACCTCTGTTTATCACACCTGGGATGTAAACAGCCCTCAGTGATCTCAGGTGAACGTTTGCCCAGCAGAGCAACTCCCTGGCTGTTTTCAGCAGCTGGGCTGATCAAACCCCGTCCTCGTGGTTTATGTAAGCTACGGCTGTTATGTTGTCCGTGTGTACGAGGACATCCTGTTGATGAAGCATGTGCACAAAGTGTTTCAGAACCTTGTGTACTGTCAATAACTCCAACACGTTTATGTGGAGAGATGTGTCGGGTGGCCACGTCCCGTCCACTGTCTGAGACTGACATGTCCCCCCCAACCGGAAAGAGACACATCGGTAAAGACCGCCTTCCGTGACGTGACTTTGTCCAAGGAAACCCCCTTTGACAGAGTCCTAGGATTCCCCAGAACACCAGGTCCATCTTCATAGACTAGGGGACGGTGAGCTAGCGCCTTTTGTGGTGTACAGGGTCTATTTTCTGACAAATAAACCACCTCTGCAACTTCCGCATGTTCAATAAACCTAGTTTTACCACTGTGTGGCCAGCGGCCATCATTCCTAACAGCCGCATAAATGTGATCGCCGACACCGTGGTATGTGGCCGGACGTAGTGGAGGAGTGACGTCAGCGATTCTGTTCTCTGGTTCGAGAGAACGGCTTTCATTGTTATCGAAAATAAGTTGACACCCAGAAAAAGTATCTGTTGAGCTGGTGAAACAGAGGTTTTCTCCTAATTTATGGCGAAGTCTAAGCTGGTCAGACGACTCACCAGAATCTCAGTCTGTGTTGCTACCTCCATCTTGGATCCAGCCAGGAGCAACAGATCGTTGATGTAATACATGACTCGGAAGCCCCTCGAACGCAACGGTTGTAACGCTGCTTCGATGACCTTCGTAAAAGTCCACTGCGCAAGCGCGTACCCAAAGGGTAGGCGATTGAACTCGTAACAGGTTCCCTGAAAGGCAAACCTGAGGAACTTCCTGTGTTTTGGGACGATCGGTATATGGAAGTAAGCGTCTCTGAGATCGATTAGTACCATCCAGTCCCCTGACGTCACGTTCTCAAGAACACGCTTCAACGTTAACATATGAAAAGGACGTTTCATAATGTAGTCGTTGAAAACTGACAAGTCTAAAATCGGCCTGAGACCCCCTGATTTCTTGGGGACTAGGAAATATTTTGAATAAAAACCATTCAATTCGTCGTCCGGAGGAACCCCGGAAATGATGTGTTTCTCCAAAAGTTCCTGAAGTTCCAATCTTAGCGCCATCCCCTGTGCAGGAGAGGAGAGTTTCATCTCCAAAACTCCATTGAACCTGAGCGGCGTCATTGCAAACTGCAGAGTGTAACCGTCTCGAACCAGACGTCGTAACCATTTGTTCAGAGAGCAAGTTTGTAGCCAAACCGCTCTGTGATCTGTCAAGGGGACGCCATCTTGTTCTGCTACCTGAGTAGACATAACCTGGCCTCTACCGCCACCAAGTGTACAGAGTCCGCGTTGGCCCAAGGGAGGCCGGAATGAAAAGGGACGTTTACTGCACATTGCCTCGCGGGTGGAGCACTGACACATGTTTGAATCATGTGTGCATGAGAAACGTCTTTTTTGAGACGGGTCAGTGACATTACCTGTTGTTTGACTCGTTGTTGAAGAAGACAGAAAAGTCCTGGCTGGAACTATTGTGTCCAGGCTAGGCTCATGAAAGTTAACTGTGTTAACAAGTGCAGATGTTTGCCTGACATGACTGTGCAATGCATCGCTGTGTGCCTGCTGGCAGTCACGAACGCGTGCCCCGTCCTCGTGTGGGGAGGCGGGGCTGGAGTGGTCACAGGGGGACCATCAAAACCCCTTGTAGCTCGGCTTTGTGTGAAATAATTTGCTTTGTTTGTACTGCACGAACCTAGAGATACGTTCACGGACCTCGGAAAAGAGGCAATCAGCATGTCTGAATAAAAAACACTGTTTTCAAATTCAAGATCTTTTTATTGAATTTTTCCATTTTTTTCAAACAACAACAACAACAAAACAAACAAACAAAAAAACAACAGTCAATTAGAGATGTAACATGTGCATTATAATCCACACTAAAGGAAAGGAAAGAGAAATAAATAAATAAATAAATAATAACGTAGAAAATAATCCCTACCCAATCACTGCCAAAAGAAAAGGGAAAAAAATAAATAGAAGGTAAAATAGCCAAGAGACTGCATTAACCTGAGTGAATTGTGTTGTCAGAGAGACTGGAACAAATTCAGGAAAGGTCCCCAAACATTCTCAAATTTACCCTCTTTCTGTTGGAGTGTGAATCTGATTTTCTCCAGCTTTAAACAGGACATGATGTCAGCCAACCACTGAGCGTGAGTGGGTGGAGACGGTTCTTTCCACCTAAGCAAAATAGCTCGTCTGGCCAGGAGAGAGGTGAACGATATTACATGTTGTTGGTTTTTATTCAGGTTTGTCATGCCCTCTACAAGACCAAACAGAGCAATCAGTGGGTCAGGGTTCAGACGTGTATCTAGTACACGTGATAAAGTCTGAAAGATTTCCCGCCAATATTTGTTCAGAGATGGGCAAAACCAAAACATATGGGAGAGAGAGGCTTCAGCATGTTTGCATCTCACACAGTATGGGCTGACATCAGGATACATAGAGGACAATTTCAGTTTAGAGATGTGAGCTCTGTGCACCACTTTAAATTGTATTAGACAATGTCTAGCACAGAGAGAACTGGAGCTCACCAGTTTGAGTATGGAGGTCCAAGAGTCCTCTGAAATAGAGGAGCCGAGATCCTCTTCCCAAGCAGCTTTGATTTTATCTGAGGAAGCACGCTTCAAATCCAATAGTTTACTGTAAATGAATGAAATGGACTGTTTTTTATTTGGGTCTAGAGAAAGAATAGTGTCAACAATACTGCTATCAGTTGAAATGGAGAGGTTGGACAAATGAAGAGTAATAAAGTGCCGTATTTGGAGATACCTAAAAAAATTGGACTGGGGAAGACTAAATTTTTCACATAGTTGTTGAAATGAAGCTAAAGTGTTATTAAGAAACAAGTCATTGAAGCGTACTATACCCCTTCTTTGCCATTCTTTAAAAACAGAGTCCTGAGATGATGGTTTGAAAAGTTGGTTAGACATAATAGGGCTATAAAGAGAGAAACTAGAGAAATCAAAATATTTACGAAATTGTGCCCAGATTTTTAGTGAGTGTTTTATAACTGGATTTATAACAGTTGTAAGTGGTGGAAGCGGGAGTGAGGATCCCAAGAAAGCCACGGAGGACCATTTCCCAGAACACTGTGACTCCATCTCTACCCAGTCAGGGCTGTCAGGCCTGTTGTAATAGAATGACCAGAATGCTAGACAGTGCAAGTTTGCTGCCCAATAGTAAAAGCGGAAATTTGGAAGGGCAAGACCGCCTGCGGCCTTAGTTTTTTGGAGATGTGTCTTATTTAAGCGTGGACGTTTTCCTTGCCACAGATATGATGAAATGATGGAATCTAACTGAACAAAGAATGAACCAGGGATAAAAACAGGAATATTTTGAAAGAGATATAAAAACTTAGGTAAAGTGACCATCTTGACTGAGTTAATACGGCCTATGAGGGAAGTGGAAAGCGGTGACCATCGGGATAATGCCTGCTTTGTCTGATTCAACAGAGAGACAAAATTTTCTTGATATAAATCCTTATACCTCCTCGTAACTGTAACACCCAGGTAAGAGAATTTTATCTTCTCAATTTTAAAAGGCCATTTACTAAAGTCAAGAGTCTGCGCCAGGGTATTGACAGGGAAAATTATACTTTTACTCAAGTTTAATTTGTAACCAGAATTGATTCCAAATTCCTCAAGTAATGATAAAACGGAAGGCAGCGTGTCAGTCGGATGAGAAATGAAAAGTAAAAGGTCATCAGCATAAAGGGAGACCTTGTGCTCCATATCGCCTCTCCAGATTCCTGAAATTGTGTCACAGGACCGCAAAGCAGTGGCAAGAGGTTCAATTGCCAGGTCAAAGAGCAAAGGGCTCAGTGGGCATCCCTGGCGAGTTCCTCGATGTAGACTGAATGGTTTCGATATCTGAGAGTTGGTACGAATGGTTGCGGTGGGATGTGAATAAATTAATTGCACCCATGTAATGAAATTGGGGCCAAAACCAAATTTGTCAAGAACATTAAACAAGTAGTCCCATTCAACCCGATCAAATGCTTTCTCCGCATCAAGGGAAATAACACACTCAGGAACAGTATCCGAAGGAGAATAAATAATGTCCAAAAGGCGTCTGATATTAAAAAAGGAGTGCCTGCCTTTAATGAATCCAGTCTGGTCTTTTGATATGATGAAAGGAAGGATCTTTTCCAACCTTTGAGCAAGAACTTTAGCTAAAATTTTGGCATCTGTATTTAAAAGGGAGATTGGTCGATAAGAGGAACAGTGAGTTGGGTCTTTTCCTTTCTTTGCAATGAGGGTAATGCAGGCCTCTAAGAAAGATTTCGGAAGGGATCCTTTGTCAAACGACTCTAAGAGAACCGAGTGTAAGAGTGGGGAAAGTAATGGAGAAAATTTCTTAAAAAATTCAGCAGGGAAGCCGTCAGGACCCGGACATTTGCCAGACTGCATTACCGATACAGCTGACACAATTTCTGTCAGGGATATTGTGATCTCCAGTGCATCTTTCAGATTGGGTGTGAGTTTTGGCATATTGGTCTTTTCGAAAAACTGAGAAGATAAATTCTTGTTGGTTTGAGATTCTGAAGTATATAAATGGGAATAAAAGTCCTTAAATGCTCTGTTAATTTGTAAATGATCTAGAGTTATGGTGCCGTTCTTTAATTGGATCTTAGGGATGATTTGTTTAGCCGTGGCACCCTTCAACTGATTTGCCAGTAGTTTTCCTGACTTTTCTCCATGTATGTAAAATGATGATTTACTTTTCAAAAGTGATTGTTCTATTGAGTATGTAGACAATAAATCAAACTTAGTTTTGAGTTCTACTTTTTTTTTGTACAGATTAGGGCATTTGTTTTGAGCATATTGTTGATCAATTTCTTTTATCTGCTGGGCTAAATCAGTTCTTTCTTTTTGAGATTTTTGCCTCAGCCGGGCGGTATATGAAATGATTTGTCCCCTAAGATAGGCCTTAAGGGTATCCCAAACGGTTGACAATGG
This sequence comes from Garcialebias charrua, assembly GCA_038048925.1. Classification (NCBI taxonomy): domain Eukaryota; kingdom Metazoa; phylum Chordata; class Actinopteri; order Cyprinodontiformes; family Rivulidae; genus Garcialebias; species Garcialebias charrua. The sequence goes on from JBBPBX010002570.1 coordinate 16,092, forward strand.
GATCCCAGGAGTTCTGTTTATGGATAGAAAGAAGGTTATTTCTTTTTCTATAAATGTAACAAAATCATTGTTTGACAGTAACGTTGAATTGAATCTCCACTGTCTACTCCTTATAGGAATGTCAGGGAGGGACAGAGACAGAGTGACAGGTGCATGGTCTGAGATGACAATACTGTGGTAGTCACAGCCACGGACAGAGGGAAGAAGTTTGTTGTCTATGAAAAAGTAATCGATCCTCGAGTACGAGTGATGAACATGAGAAAAAAAAGAATATTCTCTCTCAGCTGGGTGTAAAAAACGCCATACATCGCACAGGCCATATTTAGATAAAAAGGCACGAATAGTGTGGGACGACCTGCTGGCTGTGGCAGGGTTTGTAGAGGATCTGTCCAAGACTGGGTCCAACCAGCAATTCAAGTCACCACTGAGTATCAATGAATATGTGTTTAGGTCCGGGAGCAGTGAAAATAATTTCTCAAAGAAACCAACATCATCCGTATTTGGGGCATAAACGTTAACTAGCACTACTGGTGTGTTGTACAATTTACCGGAAACAATCACAAAACGACCATATTTATCTGAGTTAACTTGAAATGGTTCAAATGAAATGTCTTGACTGATGAGGATCGAGACGCCCCGAGCCTTTGCTCGAAAGGAGGAATGGAAACTCTGCCCGTGCCATGTTTGCAGTAATCGTTTGCTATCGTCACTTCTAATATGAGTCTCCTGCAGGAAAGCAATGCCTGTTTTTAACTGTTTTAAATGAGAAAGCACCTTCCTTCTCTTGACGGGGTGGTTCAAACCTTTGACGTTCCAGCTTGACAACACCAACTGACCACTCATATTACTAATAATTTGTATAAGAAAGGTAGGTAATACAGTCTAATGTGTTGATGGCTGTGCAGTTCTTGGCAAAGTGAAAGAAAATATAAATTAATGGCAGTGATGGACCCCCCACCCCCCTCCCTTTCCCACCCTGGACAGCTGCAAAAAACAGAAGCAGCAAGCTCCATAAAAATTAAAAATAAGTCTCCTGTCTAACTTTTAAACTAGTGCTCCAGTATCATAAAAGGGAAAAAAATTGTATAAGCACCTCATGCAAGGCCAGAAATGTACACATAGATGTGTGATCACGCACATACATATAAACAAAGTTAAATTAATCCTAATCCTAAATTAAATCTTCAATCAGTCCAAGACCAATTCAAGATTCAATTCAAGATAGTCAACAGGTATACAGGAAGAGGAAAAATGTTAATAGTTCAAAATAATATATTGAAAACATTATATATTTCACCCATTTTTATACATGAATAGGCCTACTTCAATTATTTATGTGCCTAAATACAGAACCAAAAAGCCCCCCCAAAAAAAGGAAAGTCTAAGATAATCAGAGTATGGGCAGAGTCCTGCTAATCTGTTCGTCACCTCATGTAAACAAAAGTTTAGTCTAAGCATAGACAAAGCCAGTGCGGGAACAGCGCGTTGCACATCAGTCAAAAGAAAAGTTAAATATTACTGTACTTGCGCTGTAAAGGCTGAGGTAACTCCTGTCCTGTCTAGCTTTTAAACTAGGGCTCCAGTATCATAAAAGGGGGGGGGGGGGATTAAAAAGCACCTCACAAACTAGTTTAAGGTATGCAAGGCCAAAAAAATATATATATATAAATGTATACAGTACACATAAATGTGTACCGGTAATCACGCACACATATACACTGGTGAGCTGCGCAGGATGAAGGCAACTGGCCGTGCTATCGAGAGACGTGTAAAATCATCTGGTCTCTCGGTACATAAGCAAGCGTACAAAGAACATCAGAAAGCGTACGCCTATTCTCTTAAAGAAGCACGCTCCAAATATTACTCGGAACTAGGAGCCAAGATGGTGAAGTGGTTAGGGCGTTTGACTTGGGACCCGAAGGACGCGGGTTCGCGTCCCGGCCACTACACATCTTGGGGTGTCTATGAGTGCACACCTATTTCTCCAGCTCCCCGAGCGCCTTCTATGGCTGCTCACTGCACCGCCTGGTAGGTGGTTGGGTTAAATGCAGAGACGAATTTCGTCTGTGTATGGGAAACATACGCAGATGACAAGATTAGACAATTATTATTATTATTATTATTACTCCAACATCATCAACACCTGCCCTGGAAACTCTAAACAGCTCTTCTCCACAATAACTCATCTGCTTAATCCCATTAAACAAAATCATGAGGACTCTGTTCAAAAATGCGACCTGTTCCTCTCATCATTTAAAAACAAAGTTAACACTATCAGATCCCAGCTCCACAACCTCCCTGACCTTAGTGTGCCATCTACCCATCTGCTTTCTGGGACCCTGAGCAGCTTTGATGAAGTTGTTCAGAGTGAGGTAGAGACCATCCTCAAGAAAATGAAGCCTTCATCCTGCGCCCTGGATCCCTTCCCCTCATCTCTCATAAAATCCAATCACTCTGCAATTAGCCCATTAATCACACAAATAATAAATCAGTCTCTACAATCTGGTCATGTTCCACTGCCTCTAAAAACTGCCATCATTAGGCCTCTTCTGAAAAAATCTAATTTGGATCCCGACATTTTTTCAAATTACCGGCCAATTTCCCACCTCCCATTTCTGTCCAAAGTGCTGGAGAAAGCAGTTGCTGCTCAGCTGCAGGAACACCTACAGCAACACTCTCTGTATGAGAAGTTCCAGTCTGGATTCAGAGCAGCTCACAGTACTGAGACTGCATTGTTGAGAGTAACGAATGATGTCCTCATGGCTGCTGACACTGGTTCTCCCTCCATCCTTGTCCTCCTTGACCTCACTGCAGCCTTCGACACTGTGGACCATAGTATCCTCCTCCACCGTCTTCATGTGGAGGTCGGTCTCTGTGACACTGTCCTGGACTGGTTCAGATCTTTCCTCTCCAATAGGCTGGAATGTGTCAGTCTTGGCAATGCCACTTCCCAGACAGTCGGTGTCTCCTGTGGTGTACCTCAGGGGTCAGTTCTGGGGCCCCTGCTGTTTTCCCTTTACATGCTGCCTTTGGGTCAAATTATTAATCAGTTCAACATTTCCTTTCACTGCTATGCCGACGACACACAACTTTACATCAGGACTGGAGCATCATCATCATCCCTATCTCCATCTTCACTCACTGCTCTCACTGCACTCACTGCTCTCTCTGCCTGCCTGGAGGAAATAAAGGCATGGATGAATCAAAACTTTCTTCAACTGAACTGCTCCAAGACCGAGGCCATATTGATTGGCACCCCTCACCAGGTACAAACATCAACTTTAACAACAATCTCCTTCTCTGGTCAAGACATCCCCCTCTCCACCTCTGTTACAAATCTTGGAATAAAAATGGACTCTCATCTCACATTTGAAAATCACATTAAGCATCTGTTTAAAACCTGCTTCTTCCATCTTCGAAACATCTCCAGACTTCGCCCATCTCTGACTTTTTCTGATGCTGAGAAACTCGTCCATGCCTTTGTCTCCTCCAGGCTCGACTACTGCAACTCCCTGTTTATTGGTATCCCTGGCAAAAACATTCAGAAGCTTCAATATATTCAAAACAGTGCAGCTAGGATTCTGTTGAGAGTTCGCAAATTTGATCATATTACACCCATTCTCCATAACCTCCATTGGCTTCCTGTCACCTACAGAATTCAATATAAAACTGCTCTCATTACCCATCAATGCTTGCACGGCACTTCACCTGACTATCTAAAGGACATTCTTGCACCATATTCATCCACCCGGTCTCTACGGTCACAGAACAGTAATTTACTTCATATTCCTCGGACCAAATTGAGGACCATGGGAGACCGAGCATTCTGTGTGGCTGCCCCCCGCCTGTGGAACTCCCTCCCTGATGACCTGAGAGCTCCACAGTCACTGGTTGACTTTAAAAGCGGCATTAAGACTTTTCTTTTTAAGCAAGCCTATTCTGCTTTCACATGATTTTATCTTTGATCTTAGCTGATATCTTTATTGATTTTACTTGATTTTATCACTTGTTTTATTTTATTTATTTTTTAAGCAAGCCTAAATCTACATGATTTTATCTTTGATCTTAGTCGATATTATTGTTGATTTTATTTGATTTTATCACTTGTTTTATTTTTTATCTTTACCTTGTTACACATTGTAGCACTTTGAGATTTTTATTAATGAAAAGTGCATTACAAATTGAATTCATTATTGTTATTATTATTATTATTATTATTATTATATACAAACCTAAAGTTAAATTAATCCTAATCTCAAATTAATTATCAATCAATCCAGGACTAACCCAAAATTCAGCTCAAGATAGTCAACAGGTAAACGAGAAGATGAAAAATGTTAATAGTTCAAAATAATATATTGAAAACATTATATATTTCACACATTTTTATACAAGAATACTTCAATTATTTATGTGCTTAAATACAAAAACCAAAAAGCCGCAGTAAAAACTAAAAATTCTCAGATAATGAGAGTATGGGCAGAGTCCTGCTCATCTGTTCCTCACCTCATGTAAAGAAAAGTTTAGTTTAAACAGAAACAAAGCCAGTGCGGGAACAGCGCATTGCTCATCAGTCAAAGAAAAAGTTAAATATTACTTGCGCTGTGAAGCCTGAAAGGTGTCTATGAACTTCTGCGCCTCCTCGACCGAGCCCAGCCACTTTCTGTTTCCATCAGGTAAAGTCACGCGGAGTCGAGCAGGAAAAAGCAAAGCAGGTTTTAAGCCCAGAGAGTACAGCGCAGCCATCACGTCCTTATATTCCACTCGCTGGTTGAGGACTTCTGGGCTGTAGTCTTCCACGATCCGCACCGGTTTTCCCTGGTATTCAATCCTGCCTCTGCGTCGAGCCTCCCTGATGAGGAGCTCCTTCACCTGGACCCGGTGCACAAAAACCAGCATGTCTGAATAAAAAACACTGTTTTCAAAGGCAGAATCTTTATTTTCAGAACACAAAATCTGCTGAACCCATCCCCTTCACACCGTCATTTTTTTTAACATGTCTCTCTTTGCACCCTGGTGCTGGCTGGCCCATGAGGTCTGCTGGCGACACCTGCCTTTGGAGCTCTCGGCCCGCTGGTAATAGTGAGCCGGGTGTCCTCTGGATGGAGCTGGGGTCTGCGGCACAGCGAAGGTCTGTGACGGGGATGAAAACCTCTGCACGCTGCGGTACACCCTGCTCTGCTCCCTAGGGTGCACCGGTCCGTGTGCAGCACGAGGGTCTGCCCAAAGTGATGTTGCATGTTTCTTCACCTGCTCGAGCTCCTCCGTGGATGAGCGCAGCTGCTCGAACACCCGTGGACGAGCGCAGCTGCTCGAACACGGCCTGGTAGTGCTCATTGAACAGACCCAATGGTGAAATCGGCCCCTCCAAAAGCTGACGTTTCACCTCCTCCGTGACGGTGGGAGACAGTTTGAGCCAGACTTGTCGTTGGAGCAATGTGGCCCACGCTGTGATCCGTGCAGAGCAGGTCGCGAGTGCCCCGCACAGGTTGGTGATTGCGTAGTGAGCTGCTCCTGCCTTCTCGTGCTTCGGCTCCCGCCCGACTCAGAGCACCAGGAACGCAATGTTGTTTGCCGCGGCACCAACCTGCGAAGCACACCTGTGGATGCGGTCCTGCATCTTCGTGGCGAACTGATCTGCAGGTGCGGGTGGTGTTGCGGGTTTTCCCACATGTTTTGCGGCTTTCAGTCCAAAAAACGCGGACAAGCTCTGCTCCAGCGGCGGGACCGGGTGAAAGGTCTGGTCCGTCAGCCCCTGGACCTTCGTCACCGGAACAAATGACGAGACAGGAGCTCTCATTTTCAGCGGATCACGTCTCTCTGCCTGCAGCAGGGAGAGGATGTCCAGGACGCACGGCCAGATCATCTGCGCCTGGTTCACCGGTTTCGCAGCGAACCTTCCAGCCAAGAGCGGTGTCGAAGACGCCTGTATGGTGCCTTCAGGGACCGTCATGTTGCACGTACTCGCTGCCCACCTGATGATGTTGGGTAGCGCATTGGCCAGGTTGATGTGAGGACCCTGCTCGACCGTGTCGGGATCCGACTGTCCCTCACCCTCAGGAGACGGTGCCCTGCTGTTGCACGACTCCATGTCAAAAAGCTGGTAGGCCACTGGGTCCAGATCTGCTGGCAGGCAAGCTGGTATCTACACGTTGGTCGTGGCGGCCATGCCGACCACGGCTTCTCCCTCGGTGGGGGGTAGGGTCAGTTCCACGCACTTCAACCGAAGTGGGGCAACACGACTGCTAGCACCTTCCAGCTGGGGAATGAAGGGTGAGACCGGACCCCCAGCGGGGGACAGGTCGGCCTCGCTAGCTACCCCCAAAGACGCGTAATCCCCCTTCTCCAGGAACCACAGGGAGGGGGAAGCGACCACCATTGACTGAGCCTCCGTTGCCATCCAGCCAAGGAGGTCGAACCGGCGCTCCTTCTCATCCTCAGACAGGAGCTGACAGGCGAGACACTCCGGGTGCTGAACCATCGCCTGCTGTGCATGTTCGGGTCCAAGACACATCTAGCAGACAAGATGCCTGTCGGCCTGCAGCATGAAGCCGGGTTTGCATCCTGAGCACTTCTTAAAAGATCGTAAGGAAGCCATCGTAGGATGAAATCTTCTGTATCATATGGCGTGAAAATTTTTAGGGAGTCGATTCTTGGTCAGCAGCAGACTAAATAGCAGACCGAGGCAGGGCCCACAGCAGGTGGGCGTGGACTAGAAGTCTTCAGTGATTTGCACGAAGCACAGGGATAAACCCACTAGGGCCAGGCTTATAGGGCGGTAGCCTGCATGAAATAATACTGCCTCACCGGTTCTCTGTTGGGAACGCCCTGGCAGATGACAATAGCCAATCAGTGATGGAGAAAGGTCAGGGGAGCTTTGCAATGGAATAATGATGAATGATTGTTTGACATCTTTAAAGGGGACCAAATATTGGTTTTATAAATTTTTATGGTATGTCTGTGGGCTATCCAGACCATGTTCATTCAATTTAATGCACAAAATAATTCTTAGATAATAAAATATCCCCTTTCTAGTTGTGCCTTTTCTGACTTCCGTTCTGAACAGGCTGTTTATGATAATGAGCTCTGAAGGCCACGCCCTTCAAAAATCTGTTTACATTAACTCCGCCCTCCAAAGGGGACCCTGAGTCAGACCCAGAGGCAGACGCCATTTTGGGCAGGGCAAATGAGGCGCTGACGCGTCGCGTAGGCCGCTGAGAAACATCCATAAGTTCACCCTCCATGTTAAAAACTCTTCGTCTGACTCTTCGAAAACAAGCAATAAGGCTGCAGAGTAACACACTGGCTGCTAACTGCTATACACGCTCTCTCTAGCGGGGACCGCTTTTTTTCACGGACCACATCCGGCGCGGACCGGATATGGTCCGTGAGCAGTCGTCCGGTTGATTTAAGAGCCCGTAAATACGTTTTTTCGTTTTTACTGATAGATAATTAGTTATTAGCGGTACTGCATTTTAACAACAACGAAACATCGAACTCTGAGATGAACTAAGGAAAACAACCATGATGTCTTTTATACTGAAGTGGGTGGAGCATCACCAGGAGTTGCTAGGTGAGGGGCTGGACTCAGGTTGGGGTGGGTTGTCCTGGCGCTTGTGACATCACAAGTGCCAGGATTTGAAAACGAGACATTTATATCACTGAAAAATAAATATACTTAGAGTAAATATACCACTGGGTGCATTTTTTTGGCCTTAGGACTGTTTTTTTAAAGAAGTACATAGCCAAAGTTGAGTAAAAAAAAACATTAAAAAGTGAATTTTGCATCTTTGGTCCCCTTTAACCCTCTGCGGTCTATTCCCGCAGAGCTGCGGGCATGACGGCATGTCTATAAATAGCCTCTTTAAACAAAGCACGCTGCATGTGAAGTGTTGCATTCAAGTCTGTTAGACAGCAGAGACTCCAATCTTTATAAAGTAGTGTTTTTATATTGATTTTGTTGTGTATTTACTTCAAAATACAACCAGAAATGTGACAGATAATTGCTGTTATAGTATTGCGCCCCTGTGCGAGCAATCAGTTGATTTTTTATTACCAAAAAGTCAATGAATTCAAAATGAAATTCAAATTTAGGAGTTTCCCTGAACACACCACATTGTGAAGCAACCAATCAGAACCGTTTTTCCTCCATGTTGTGTCCTGAACACAGAAAAACAGCAGCAGTACGTTTTGGTGAAGAAAGGGGGGGGGGGAGATCAGGCACTGATTACAGGTAAGACTGGCTGTTTTATTTGGTTTTTATTTGGTTTTTATGATTATTTAGTGTGTCTGCAGAGTTTTGTAGTCGTTTTTGGTCTGTTTTTCAGAATGAAAGGGTGAAAAAAACAGAGAATTTGTGATGAAGATACTGTTTTGACACATAGTCAGTGTAAATACTGGTAAAAACATGCATGGAAATTGCCCACTTTATGATGTGAAAATATGTATACTAATTCGTTTTTTACTAAGTTTGTACACAAGTTCTTAAAATATACCAATGAAATTTTCATTTTAGGCTGTGAAAATGGTTCGTTCAATATTTTTGTGAATTTCATAGTAAACGTATCAATGTTTTACTAACACGGATTTCATTTTTTATGTTATTTTTTGCTCCAATGTGCTCATGCATTTTGTCAAAATGAAACAAATACTGTAAAATCATGAAGATGAGGTTGTCCTGAAAACAACAATACCAAACAAGGCCAGATAAATAGTTTTCATGATGGAAATATAAGGGTAAATTCAAATTTATACCAAAACGGACATTTAGACCTCAGACCCGAGAGTTAACTCAAAAACTGCCGATCTGCCTCCAAATCCGCCCAAATTATCCCCACCCGTCCAAAGCAATTTTTACCCACAAAATAGAGAATGAAAATAGCTGTAAACCACCCAATCTGGCAACACTGGTTACCGCAGAGGATCATACGAGTTGCTGACTCTTAGAAGGCCGTTGCCCGGCCCCCGACCTCACCTACTCATGAAGGCCGAACCCCGATTTCGGCAGAGTCTGGAACGGGTCTGGGACAGAGGGTGGAAACAACTTTTATAAACATTTTATGCATTAATTTATTAATTTATTTAATCAGTGAAGAAGATTAATAAATAAATAAACGGTGCCAGCCTGTTTTTACTTGAATGACTATTCAATGATCTGTTAAAGTTAACTCAGCTGAAAAATCATAAAAAGAAACAAAATTATTGGATATCTCAGGAATATTTCCCTCAAATATGTTTAAAGAAGAGATATGGCCTTTAGTTCAACTTTAATCTAAGCCACAGATGTACTAATCCCAAAACAAACATCAAACTTTAAAGCAAAGCTAAAATAAAAATATATCTGTGAACAAGAAACAAAACCACATTTCTAAATTGAACAATAAAAGTAGACACAATGAGTGCAAATACATCAAATGATGAAGAAAACCTATAAAATTTTAAATATAGATGTTTTTGTATAATCCGGTTCATCACAGATTTAAAGCTGCTATCTGCGATTTCTGTATGACCAAAACACTTAGAAAAAATTTGAACAGGGAAAGCCTTCTGCTCCCTCCCCCTTGCTCTCTGGCTGACCTGCAACTCCGCCTCCTTAGCTCCTCCTCCTCCCAGCGCTGCAGGCTGGGACAGGCGGGGGATGAGCTGTGTGAAGCTGACACCCCACCCACATGAACAAAACTCTGTTTTTATTGGCTGGTTCAAAAAACTCTGTTTTTATTGGCTGGTTAACGGCTGGTCACTGTGGGTTTTTATAAATGCTTTTATTACCACCGGGAGACGCCAGAGGACTATAGTTTTTTCAGAGATTACTTGTCAAACATCTATCTATCATAAAATAGTGGCAGAGTGAAGAAATATGTTTAAAAAATAACTTACATACTGATCCTTTAATGTAGAGATTTTAAACAAAAACCCTACAAGCATTAAAATTAAAATAATTTAAATGAGATATATTTATTTGAGGCTGACAGTTTGATTAAGAAGGTTAATTTTCCCTCTGAGGAACATGAATAAATAAAGTCTGTGTGTTGGTTCTGGGAGATGACTCCAGCTCTTACTGTGAAAGTTATTTAGAATGCTGGGAGTCCTAAAACCAGCTCTGTGGAACTTCCTTTTAGATTGTGATACAGTATTGAGTATTCTAAATTTATTGCAGATGAATTCACTGAACTGTGTCTGTTCAATGTGGCGTTGAGTCTTTTTTTGAGTTGTTTTTGCTGCAGGGCAGTTCTCTGGGGCACATATTTTTACATTAAGTTCAGATACATTGAAACCTCATGTAAGTCATTGTTACTTGAAGCTGAATTGTTTAAAAACAGTTAATTGCACTTTTCAGAGAGCATTTTTAATAAACGTTGGCAAAATGTTACGATTTTATTTTATCAACAACACAAAAAAGTTTCAGGCTCAGGATTTTTTTTCACTTTAAGCC
>JBBPBX010002570.1:46696-72455 GCA_038048925.1 Garcialebias charrua
TTTTAATTTTAAAAGACTTCCTGCTATCTTTCAGTAGCTTCCTGCCACTGACTAACATTTTCCTTTGAGAAGACTTACGCCGCCGCGCAAGAACGGATCTCCGTCGTAAGTTGAGGACTACCTGTACTCGTGATCTTCATTCAGTCGGTGTGAAAGCAAGCCATAGTCTTGTGACCGCCATCAAGTGGCTGATTGTACTACAACAAGAAACAGCACTGATGGATCTGGGCACACACTTTCATTTAATGAACAGTGGATGCCTGTGGCTTAATAACAGGGTGTCTTAGACACAGCTGAGTTTTTTTAGTCCGACAATTACGGTATTTTTTTTTAACTTTTATATTTCTGTTAATTTCTCAAAACACACTCCTGCCAGAGGTGACAAACTGCACCGGAAGTGCTACAGCTGGCGCAGATCAGTATAACCAGTAAACTCTTTGTTACGCAAAGTGTAATTGTAAAGAAATTACAATGTAAAGGTTCATGAAATAAAAAGCGATAATAAACTGGTTTGGTGCTGGCCCCACTGAGACTAGCCGTTAGCTCGTCAATCCAGTCAGATTTAAACTGTTGTCCTCCAATGAGCCATGCTGAGATATTTATTGTTTATAATCACTCCACAAAACAACACTTGCCTCGCAGTGTCTCAATAAGATTTAAAAGATGCTGGACTGCATGATTTCTTGACACAGCTAAATCTCATAGCACAAACAGAGATATCAGTCCAAAACTAAGGGGCGTGGTGGTGCAGAGGTTAGAGAAGGTGGGCCTGAAGGTCGCCGGTTCGACTCCCTGGACCGACAAATCAAAATGTGGGTGGAAAAAGTCAAATACCCACACCTGCCTCCAACCTCATTTGCCCCACTCTGTGTTCTTGAGCAAGGCTTTAAACCCCCACCATCTGCTCCCAAACAGGTCCCTCTTGAAAATGAGTCGTCGTGACTCAATGAGACTACCCGGGTAAATAAAGGTTAAATTAGAAAAACTAAAATTAATGAAAATTAAGGGCCGTCACTGATGCTCTCATTAGATTCAGACTCTAAAAAGGAAGCGGGAGTAAACTCGCTCCCGGCTGCCAAAAACATGTCCGTTATAGCAGCCGTCACACAGCAGGGTTTTTCTGAACATTTCTGACGCTGCTGGACGTTTCTGTTGGTCGTGACGATAAAACAACCACAGAGGGCTGATTCAAACTCAATACTTTGAAAACCGCACCTGACTTTAGGGCAGGGCTTTTCAACCAGCGGCCCGGGGGCCAAATCAGGGCCACGGATGAGCTCAGTTTGGCCCACCAATGAGTTGATTTTAAATAAAACTAGATTTTAAACCATAAAATAAACTTAATGAGAATAACTGCTGGATGTCTGGCCCCTGAGCTGCTGGCTTTCAGTAACTGTGCCCCCCTGAGCAGTTTAGTTAAACAGCCCTGCTTTAGGGCAGCATGTTGTTGGATAGTAAAATAAATTCCAACTCAAAGGTTGATCAGAGCACAACCCAAGTGTTGTTTTTGTTTTAAATGGTCTAATTAATTTTACGTCACAGCTGCAGCTCAGGGCAGAAACTTCCAGCCTCCTTTTTTTTGTTTCCTCCTGTGACTTCAAGCAGTCGGCGTATACCGGTAATCAGAGGAAATAATCATAAACAGAAAAACAGAAAAATAAAAAACTGAAACATTAGCGTTTTTCACTGGGACAGGCTGGTTCTCTCAACCTGAACCGGTTCAACCAATAACTAAAATAACTTTTTATTTAAAAGTGATCGGATCAGTCAATCAATGGACATGAAAAGCAGGAAAATAACAGAGAAAAAACATCTACGGTACTTTAATGTGCGTTACTGTATGCTCTCTCTCATAAAGTCAAACACCTCAGTGATTACTGAACAGAATTTATGTTTGTCTAAAGCAACATTTGTTTGATTTTAAGTTTAAATTTATGTTAGAGGAACCTGTGATGGCAAAATAAGAAGTGCAGAAAGTGCATCTTTAGTGTTTTGAATACTGATAAAATTTCCAGGTCTCTCTTGTAAATGAGTCCTCGAGGCTCAATGGAATTAACCTGCCTGAATAAAGGTTGAATGAAACTAAACGTATTCTGCTGCATTCAAATAAAACGGGTACAATAAAGTCCCTACAGAAGAAAATAAACTGTTATAAAGTGTAAATTTAGAAGAAGCTGTACCTGCAAACGCTATGATCTTGACCACGTGGTCGCGCTGGATATCGTGGCTCAGGATCTGCTGCTGTTCTCGCGTGAGCTGAATCTGAGGGCTCCTGGCACAAACATAAACACAAACAACCTGGTAAACATCAAACAGTCTCTTGAGGGTAATACAAGACCAAGTTTATGGAAAGAAATAAGGAAACAAATTTAAATTTCAGTTCTTTCAGGGGAAATGTTAGAGACACTTAGTGTTCTCCTGTGAGGCTTCTGAATGGATATATTTTTAATTTGTACTTGTAACCAAACAGAGAGCAGGTGTGGCTCTAATCATCGTCTGTCATTCTGCTGCCTTTATTACGACTGAACTTTAGGATTACAGGTGACAAAGTAGAAGTTTTCAAATGAAAAACTCAATAAAAACTAATTCTGTGCTCAAATTTCCCTCAAAGTGATAGTTCTGATCTTTTAAAGTGGAGTTCTGTAAAACTGAAATGAACAGTTAATATCTTACCTGCTGTAGATAGCTCTTTTAAAAGCCCTCCGTTTGGAGAAACAGTTTAATTCTGAATCTTTGACGACATAACGACTAATCCAAAGAGGACTGCTGCTGTATCAGTTTGGAGTAATATTACAAAGAAAGCTAAGGTTATATGACAGCACAAATTGTGGTAATTAGCAGAAGCAGCTAGCTGTAGCAGATCCAGTTCAGCTTGGAGCACTTCTAGCAAAACATGTAATTTTTCTGTTAGATTAAGGGAAATAACAGTTTTTGGTGTAAAAGATCAGAGTGGGTTGAAGACAACAGAAGTACAGTAGTCCCTCGCTACATTGTGGTTTGGCTTTCACAGTTTTTTAACGCAAGATTGTACACGACACACGATTGTCAACTTTAATATTACTCACGTGATTGGGACGGTTCGGGATAAAAAGTTAACAAAAAACAAAAGTTTTGGACAGGAGCCACCATTTTGTAGTCGTTTTTCCAATAAGCCTACACTCAAAAGAACTACATTACCCAGAAGACAACTGTACTTCTGGCCGCTGCTTTCAGCTGAAATGGAGGGAAAGTTTTGCAACGTAAAGTTAGGCCAGTCACGATGATAAATTTTGCTGGGCGATTGTCTTAGAATTTATTGCGATAAATTATAATATTGTTTGAAAATTGACAATAATTAGTAAATATTGAAGAAATGTTTATTTGTTTTGCATGTAGTAACTTTTTCAACAACTGGATGGCAGTATAAGACAGTTAGAACCGAAAGATGGATAGTGAGGGAGCGAGCAGCGTCTCTCTCTAAGAAAATTGGGAGGCCCCTTGACGTGACATGGGCCGTCTCTCTTCGGTTCTCAAAATGGCGGACGCTCGGTGTGTTTTGAGCTCTTTAGCATAACATTTGTCACACAAAACCTTTAATAAAAAAAATCAGTAAACAAGTTCTCATCTTACCCTGATGCATGCTCAATAATCCAGGTAGAAATATCTAAAAAAGCCAAGTCTGGTCCTCTTGTTTTGTTGTTTGAATGTCCAGAGGACCAGGCTTAGCTTTTAAGTTCTCAGCTTCTTTTTGCAGAGAAAAACTTAACACGAAGGCACGAGTTTCAACTGTGAATTTTGGAGTTTCGACAAGTCTGAGTTTTTTTTTTCCCCGAGGTCGGCCGGTTAGCTTAGCTCGTAATAATAATAATAATAATAATGAATTCAATTTATAACGCACTTTTCATTAATGAAAATCTCAAAGTGCTACAAGGTGCAACAGAAATTAAATCGTAGCTTAGCTTCTCAGCTTAGCTGCTTTTAATAATCCAAAAACACAATTTTGGACGGTTCAGACTGATTTTAAAGAGAAAAGAGAAAGGGAGGGGTCAGTGAAAAGCACCGGAGTTGAGCCTTTTGTCATCCTGTGTCTTCAGTAGAAAGAGAGAGATGCGAAAAAATGATAAAGCCGATAAATGAAAATGAGGTTGATCATTTTCATTTATCATGCAATTAATTGATTTATTGTTTATTGTGACAGGTCTAGGAAAAGTCAGAAATAACATCTATCTGTTAATCTCACAGAACTGGCAGGAAAGTCGCAAATAATCCTGAATATTCCTGAAGCACAATTATCCATGATAATGATGTCATCAACCTCTACCACTACTTCCTCAGGCATCCCCCCCTCCCCCTGAACATAAGAGGATCTGCGGTGGAAGTGGTCTCCAGCTACAAGAACTTGGGTGTGCACCTGAACGACAGCTTCAGCTGGGGCAACACCACCACCAGCCTGATCAAGAAAGTTCATCAGAGACTCTACTTCCTCAGACGGCTGAGACGAGCTGGTCTGAGAAGCTCAGTCCTCACCTCCTTCTACAGGTGTGCAGTGGAGAGCATCCTGTGCTCCAGCATCAACATGTGGCATGGAGGCTGCACAGCTGCAGAGAGAAAAGCTCTGCAGAGAGTGGTGAAGGCTGCACAGAAGATGTTGGAGTCAGTCTCCCCACCATCACAGACATTTACACCTCCAGATGCAGGAAGAGAGCCACCTGCATCATGAAGGACCCCACTCACCCAGCACACACACTTTTTGCCCTGCTCCCCTCAGGAAGGAGGTTGAGGAGCATTAAGTGTAGAACCACTAGACTGAGGAACAGCTTCTACCCTGAGGCTGTTAGACTCAGGAATATCTAACCAGAATAATCACTGTAATGACACTTTAATTGGTGATATCTGTGCTGCTGATTATTCATGCTGCAGTATTCATTCATACACATCCGTCCACCAAAACTCATGCTGCTGTTGTACGCCATATTGTTTAGCATGATTAGTGTTTAGCATATATCTAGCATACTGTTTGGCATTTGTTTAGTGTATATCTTAGTTTATATCTTAGATCCTTATTTATTGTTTCTTTTTACAAATCTGCACTTCAAAAGATCAGAACTATTACTTTAATACATGTTTTTAAAGACTTTGCCATGTACAAAGAAATTTAATGTGAATTTTAAGGCATTTTATGGCCACATGTCCAAAACTGCAGAACCATATACAGGTAATGCAATTTATTATGAACTTTACAAATATTTACACCAAGAAACATTACATTTTATCACTGCTCTTAAGATGTGTATAATAATAATAATTTTGTAAATTAGATTTATTTTTAATTCCTTTAATTTTTTGTATCATAAATTACAGTATATAAAAAAATAATAATAATAAAAAGAGAGACAATACAAGGTAAAGACAAATGAATAAAGCTGGTATATTTTACAGACAAAGAAAAATGAAAGTTGCAATCAAATCAACATTGACCTGACAAAGTTTCAGATTGTGGCGCTGGCTTAAAAAAAGAAAAAGTTAAAACATTTACAACCAAGACAAATGAGGAAAACACTACTTCAACTTGAAATATTAATTTATTGTTCCATGTGGAGTTCCCCAAGGCTCTGTACTTGGACCAAAGCTTTTTATTTTATATGTGAATGACTTGGTAAATGTGTCAGGACTCCTTAAATGTGTACTTTTTGCTGATGATACCACTTTTTTCTGTTTAGGTGAAGATATAGAACAAATGTTGGAATTGATAAAGACAGAATTTGTCAAGATACAAACTTGGTTTAAAATAAATAAATTATCATTAAATCTAGAAAAAACTAATTACATGATATTCGGTAATAAAAAGAAAACTGTTGATGTTCCACTCAAAATTGAGGATGTTGAGATTTGTAGAGTGAGTGAGGTGAAGTTTTTGGGTGTTATCATTGATGACAAACTGACATGGAAACAACACATAAATTCTGTAAGAATAAAAATAGCTAAATCGATTGCAGTACTGTACAAAGTCAGAGACCTATTGAATGATAAAGCTCTGTATTTGTTGTATAACACAATCAGTGGGCCTCATGCACGAACCATTCGTACGCACAGATTTGTGCTTATACTGTGCGTACGAGTGATTTAGGATCATTTGTGGCATCCAACAATGTTTTCGTATCCTACGAATTTATTCAGATACGAACAAAATTACGAGTGGTCCGGACCTGTCGTATATTTTAGGAGCGTCAGTCTGCTGTCATCCAGACGGATCTTCTCCACGAATAACTTCATATTTCGTTATTTAGAAAATATTTAGAGTTTAAAAAAATCACGCACCATAATTATTCTTGACAATAGGTTATTCTGTTTGAATTAGAATTATAATTTTAAGTTTAATTTGTCTGGTGTGTCGCGCAGGCTTCAGTGAGTCGTGCGCTCCTTGGTCATCAAAGCCGCTCCTCATATTAACACCCAGGTACATAAAATTCCCATACACCGCCGCAGAACAAGTACGAATTAAGACTGATCTTGTGTCAAACACCATCGGAGCAATAGATTATTATATCTGATTCGAAATATAACCTGCAGAATGTGGTGGTTGCGCGCTGACCAGGAGGTGCGCGCTGACCAGGAGGTGCGCGCATCATTTGTGCTGCAAAACATGTTGGCACGCGTCTTGCAGCGTGGCATTTACAGTATTGTCCATCCATCTCGCAGACTGACCACCTCCTGTCCGTGCTGCGGCGAGACGTTTGTTTGAAGCCATTTTCAGATCAAACCATTTATTCTTGATTTCTGATACTGTACGACCCACGGGACACACAGCATGCACTACAATATTAATATGAAGTTAACTGTAGTTTAGAGACATTTTAAAATGCTTCTGTTGAAAAACACATCCGACACTTGCGGGGGGTGGGGGGGTAGCGGTGCGCCACAGCTCTTCTGAATAAGTGAAACTATAATGTAACACAGTACACTAAAATTAGAGATATTTGACCATCCGACACTTGCGGGGGGGGGGGCAGCGGTGCGCCACAGCTCTTCTGAATAAGTGAAACTACACAGTTGTTTACAAACTTTACACTAACATTAAAGATATTTGACCATCCGACACCTGCAGGGGGGGTGGGGGGGGTAGCCACAGCGCGACTGAGAGCAGATCTCCGAACGCGTGAAGTTCCTCATTTTACTTCATGAGTTTGAATGAATGGACACTTCCTGCTGTCAGAAGGCAGGAAGCGTGGCCTTATATGGTGTTTTGAGGGGTGGGAATTATGTAAATAACCTTCACGCGTGCACGCGCAGCTGTTTAGGACAGGTGGGATTCATTAAATTTACGCACTGCATTTACACACGTTTCCTCATGATAGAAGACTTTGTTGAATCTGACGTGGCATGTTCGTACGAACGCTTCGTACGAACAAAAGTAGGAGAAATTTAGGATAAAAATACGAACATTTTCGTGCATGAGGGCCATTGTTCCACACTTAATCTATTGTATTGATGTTTGGGGGAATGCATGTAAAACAATCACAAAGCCTATTTTTGTATTACAGAAAAGAGCTGTAAGAATTATCACTAGAAAACATTACCGTCATCCATCAAGTACATTATTTTATCAACTGAAGTTATTGAAGTTCCATGATTTGGTAGACTATAATATTTTATCAGTTATGTATAGGGCTCAAAATAATGCATTACCTTTAAATATCCAAATGCATTTTGTTAAAAGACAAAGTTGTTATAATCTTAAGGGGACAGAGATGTTTGTAAAACCACAATTCAGAACTAGTTTGAAGGGACGTTCTACCTCAATCCAGGGAATTAGATTATGGAATGGCTTGGAGAATGTAGTTAAAAATGCCAAGTCAATGTTTACATTTAAGAAAATGATCAAAACAAATGTGTTAAAAAAAAAATGAAATAGCGTAATGTGTATTGTATTAGTTAGAAAATTAGAAAGAGTTAATCATTCATGGTTTTCAGAATCTGTTGGAATCCTGGCAAAAACCAATGCAGATATGTTCCTGTCTTTGATTTTTTGTACATCTACCTTATAATGTTTTTGCTAGTTTTTGCTACTTTTTCTTTTCTTTTGTTTATTGTTTAATGTATTTGTATCATTGCTGTTCATCATTCTTTAGTTTGTAGCAGGTCGCTTTCGTAAATGAGCCCTCGAGGCTCAATAAGATTTACCTGACTAAATAAAGGTTGAATGAATTAACGTAAGATTATTAACAGGTAACTCTGTACACATTCCTTACATCTGGAAGCCCCGAATGGTTTACTACAATACGTCTATTTCCCCAACCATTATACAAGCAGGGCACCCTGCCCCGTTAACAGAACCAAGCCCGCTGAACTACAGAACCAAAACACCCCACTGGTCGGTATTGGCATAACGCTAAGCTAGCCACCAGGGACGTGCAGAGCCCACTAAAGGGGCAGGTGCTCAGAAAAAAAAGGGGCACATCTAACCACATTTTAGGACAGAATATTAACAAAGTCACATAGCTTTCAGAGTTTAATAAACAACGATAAATTACAAAATTGAAAAACAAGGGCACAGTGCAACTTTTTAGTGTACTGTAATCTATAAAATTATGAAAATGGGACCTCCACTATGGAGTTCAATTTGTTTCACAATTATTCTATAAAAAAAACTAACCTCAATTACATAAAATAAAATTGTGATCAAGACATTTTGAATTGTAATTTTTTTTTAACAAATAAAAGTTTTGCTTAAAAAAACTTTTTAAAATTAAAATCACAAATTTTTGTGTCATGAAGTGAAATAATTATTTGCGCATGTCAGAAATCTTTGCTTGCTATTCTAAGTTTTTGTTTGTCATTCAAAGTTTTGCTTGCGATTCTCACATGACGTCATGGGCAGAGCCTAAAATAGCAACAAAAAAAGATTTCTGATGTGTGCAAATAAAAGTTTATGTTTTGCAAAAAACCTTTTAAGTTCACGAGAGAAAAATTAGTTATTTAATTTAAAAAATATATATTTTTTAAGTTTTTATTTAAAAAAAAAGAAGAAATTGTTACAATTCCAAAAGTTTTGATTACAATTTTATTTTACTTAACTGAGGTTAGTTTTTTTTTCATTGAATAATTGTGAAACAAATTTAACTCCATACTCTGCGAACCAGACCCTAAACTTACTTAAAGTCTGGATAGAGTTTTTTCCCCTTCATTTGTACGCTTTTATTGGACAGGAGCAACTTGATTGGTTATTACATACATTATATATATTATGGTAGTTCAGGGTGAGTTATTTTTAATTCTAAATGAATATTCTTGTTGGACTTTTATTTAAGTGCTATTCTCCTTCAAGATACATTTACCTAACGCTAGAATAAATGCAATGTACATTATGCAGCAAAGGAAGTTAGAAGATCGGACATATATCCATTATGGAGAGATGATAGGTTTTGGACGGGCGATGTGCTCCCTATTGCATAAGCCAGGGATGTCAAAGTCAAATACATGGAGGGCCAAAAAAACAAATTTGCTACAAGCCAAGGGACGGACTGGTTCAATGTTTATTATAAGGGGGTGATATAAGAATTTTTTTCTTCTTTCTGCACTCTTTTCATTCAATGTTTTCTTTTTGATTAATTTGTTTTATTTTATCTCTTTTAAATGAATGAATCTTCTTCTTCTTCTTTCTGCTTTTCCCTTTTGAGGGGTCGCCACAGTGAGTCATCCTCCTCCACCTCACTCTGTCCTCTACATCCTCTGTCCTCACTCCAACTACCTTCATGTCCTCTCTAACTGCATCCATATATCTCCTCTTTGTCTTTTTCCTGGCAGCTGCATTTCTAACATCCTTCTACCAATATACCCACTGTCCCTCCTCTGGACATGTCCAATCCATCTCAGTGTGTCCTCCCTAACTTTATCTCCCAGTTGTTCAACATGTGCTGTACCTCTGATGATCTCATTCCTGATCTTATCCATCCTTGTCACTCCTAAGGAGAACCTCAACATCTTCATTTCTGCCACTTCCAGTTCTTTCTCCTGTCTTTTTGTCAATGACACCTTCTCCAGACCATACAATATAGCTGTCTTGTAAACTTTTCCTTTGACCTTTGCTGACACCTTTTTGTCACAAATCACTCCTGAAACTTTTTTCCATCACTCCATCCTGCTTGGACTCTCTTTTTCACCTCTTTACCACATTTCCCATTTTCCTGGACAGTGGACCCCAAGTACTTGAAGTCCTGCATCTTTGTGACCTCTGCTCCTTGTAGCCTCACTGTTCCACTGGCCTCCCTCTCATTCACACACATGTACTCTGTCTTAGTACTTCTTTTAAATGAATGAATAAATGGATTAAATAAAATATTAAATAGCTTTACATCTGCTAAGTTCTTGGCATAAATCAACACAGACATGTTCCCGATTTTAGTATTTTACATTGTTTTATAATGTAGCTGTTTATGTTTTTTTGACACAGTTTTCTTCCATCCATCCATCCATCCATCCATTTTCGTCCGCTTATCCGGGGTCGGGTCGCGGGGGTAGCAGCCTAAGTAGGGAGGCCCAGACTTCCCTCTCCCCAGCCACTTGGAGCAGCTCCTCTGGGGGAATCCCAAGGCGTTCCCAGGCCAGCCGAGAAACATAGTCCCTCCAGCGTGTCCTGGGTCTTCCTCTGGGTCTCCTCCCGGTGGGACATGCCCGGAACACCTCACCAGGGAGGCGTCCAGGAGGCATCCTAACCAGATGCCCGAGCCACCTCAACTGGCTCCTCTCGATGTGGAGAAGCAGCGGCTCTACTCCGAGTCCCTCCCGGATGACTGAGCTTCTCACCCTATCTCTAAGGGAGAGTCCAGACACCCTGCGGAGAAAACTCATTTCAGCCGCTTGTATCCGAGATCTTGTTCTTTCGGTCACAACCCAAAGCTCATGACCATAGATGAGGGTGGAAACGTAGATAGATCGGTAAATTGAGAGCTTTGCCTTTAGACTCAGCTCTCTCTTCACCACGACAGACCGGTACAGCGCCCGCTTCACTGCGGACGCTGCACCTATCCACAGTTTTCCTGTGATTTTTAATTAATATGCTTTTTTATGATTGTTGGCTGTAAGTATCAAGCTGCAAAATCCTTCATTTTCTACAGCTGATAGCTGTTGGTCATTAATTATGATGAAGTTTAACAACTTATCGGTGAACATTTGAGCTCCGTGGCTTCAGCAGTGTGTTTTTATTTTTCAATCCGGGGCGGGCGTTCTGATTTTGGTCAGCCGCTCTCAGCCTGTCCCTCCTACGAGACGGTCAGACAGCGGGTCGGACTGGATGCAGCTGGCCGCGGTCGGTCTCCCTTTTTCGGTTCAGCGAGAGTGGCGTCCCGCTGAAGCCCCGGAGCACAAATGTCCAATATAAAACTAACTTGACCGCGGTTTAGCCACTACCCAGCTTGGGGTGTCTATGAGTGCACACCTATTTCTCCAGCTCCCCGGGCGCTTTCGGGCTGCTCACTGCACCACCTGGTAGGTGGTTGGGTTAAATGCAGAGACGAATTTCGTCTGTGTATGGGAACATACGCAGATGACAGGAATAGACATTATTATTATTATTATTATTAATGTGGCACTATGGCTCTACAGACATTGCACGTTGCTGTCTTGCTGTGTTTAGTGTAAAATACTTCCACACAGCGAACATGTTACAATGAAAAGTTGGCTAGCTATTAACTAAAGTGCTACTCACTCAATCCACACGCTGTAGCTGGCTGTAAAATGAAAGGGATTTCCTGAATGTGAGGCAGGTCTTGATGTCTATGCGCAGCATTATTACTCTGGGTTCATGAGACACGACTCCGGATCAGATTGGCCCCACCCCTACTACTACTGTTGCATTGTGGGGAATGTAGTGTTGGTACGTGACCGGAGGGCTTATTATGTTGTTTTTCTGGCAAAATACAAAAATAATAATAATAAAATAAAATAAATAATTTTAGTACATGTTATTATGTGTCAGAGGAGGGCTTAGAATAGGAAATTTAAAAAAAAAAAAAAAAAATATATATTTTTTTTTTACCAAAAGGGCACTTGGGGGCAAGGAGAAAAAGGGGCAGGTGCTCAAGCCCCCATAGCCCCCCCCCCTCTGCACGTCCCTGCTAGCCACGCACAACACTTGCTAACTAAAAAGCTAAAAACAAACAACGCGCAGCTCCTTCTACTTAGATAATGTTTAATGTCAAATTTATTCAATCAAGACATTTATTCTCTCTAACACAATGACAACACTCGAACAGTGTAAATTTGTCGATTTTCTCAAATTTCACTTAATCTGTTCACAAGTGACAAGTATAAAGCGCATAAGTAGTAGTGCATTAAATGACACTAAGATTTTTTCTTCTTTCTGCCGCCTTTCATTTTATATTTTATTTTTATGAGATACATGTGTTTGTTGTGTTTTTCTTTTTATAAAATTAATAAATAAATAAATAAATAAATAAATAAATAAATAAATATCTGTGATTATTTTGATGGACTGGCCGATGTCCGATATTTAACTTTATCGCGAATATTGGCTGATATCAATACCATGCTGATAATATCGTGCACCCCTGATCTAAGTGTTTATAAAACTCAGACGCTCTAAACGAAAAGCTTTTAAATCACATTCCTTACTGTAAAGATTCAAGTCTGATCAGAAAACGACTTCGTAAAACCATCCTCAGAGAAACGAGTTTGTTCTGAACTCACCCGGTCTGACCGGAGCCGACAGAGAACGGTCCATTCTCCAGCAGGTGAAGCACGTAGTAGATGTTGTAGTGCAGCCTGTGGAGGCAAAACAAGAGAGAAACTCCCTGAGCGGATGACAAAAACAAGTCTCGAATGTAAACTTTGACCTTTGTGGGTCAAACCTGTTGCTGATGGAAATTTTGTTCCGCTCCAAAGCAAGCAACATCATGGCCATGTGGCTGAGGTACTCTGTGATGGCTGTTAGAGACAGGCAGCCGGCGAGCAGAGACACCAAGTCCTGCACGTCCACGACTTGCTCGCTGAGGATCAGAACCATGGCCATGACTGCGTACGGGTTAGGACCCTGGAGATCAGGCAGAAGATGAGTCTCACAACGAGAAGTTTGTTACAGCCGAACTGGACTCGGTATCCGTGTCATACCTCGATGTCAAGATGATAAAACTTCTTAATATCAGGAATACGTAATCTGATAGAGGCTTCGGCCTGAGGGAAGAGGCGATGCTTCTTGACACGCTCCAGGACGTCCTCTGGCCTCACACGCTCCCCGACTTTATGCTGAGCCATTAAACTGTAGGAAACACACGTTTCACCAAGTTGTTGCTAAAACCGCCCGACGACAGTCAGGTCAGGTAAAAATGTACAAACAGAACCCAACAGTTAGACACAGTGGCCTCAGAAAGTATTCAGACCATCCTCACTTCTTCTTAAATAAAATGATCCACTCAGCGCCCCGTATGAAACCTGAAACTTCACATTTGGTTTATTACCGATCACTCAGTGATTACTGGTATGGGAAACAGCTCCAGCCTTGAGATGAAACAAGTTTTACAGACCTGGACTGGAGGATTCTTTTTCATAAATCTTTTCAATCTCAGTCAGATTATGTGGAGTGGAATTAGAGCCATTCTCTTCAGAGATGTCAATTATGTCCCTCTGAGACCTTCACACTTTCCTTCTTTGTGTGATTTGTGCTCCTGCCAAGTTGGAAGGTGAACCTTCAGTCCAGTCTGAGGTTCTGAGCTTTGCAGAACTGGTGTTTGGTCAGAATAACTCAGCGATTTGCTCCATTCAGCTTCCTCTCAACCCAAATGTTGAGGTCGGTCAGACTTCCCCTTCACGTCTCCAGCTCATCTAAAATGCTGCAGCTTGGCTCTTAACAAATGGTAAATGGAGCTTATTTATATAGCGCTTTCCAGCCCCCTATGAGGGGCCCCAAAGCGCTTTACAATACCAACCATCCACCCATTCATACACCGGTAGCGGCAGACTGCCATGCAAGGCGCTTTCCAGTCCTACCGGGAGCAACTCGGGGTTAAATGTCTTGCCCAAGGACACAACAACACATGGTGTGGGGAACCTGGATTTGAACCTCCAACCTTCCGATCGGGGGACGACTGCCATTACCACTACACCACGGCCTCCCGTGAATTCATAGGTTTGAGCACATTTCACCAGTTTTGTCCTCCCTTCACTAGCTCCCTGTAGGTATCAGAACTGATTTTAAAAATCTCCAGCTGACCTTTACGTGCATTAATGGTCTTGCACCACATCTCTCTGAGCCACTTCAACCACATGTTCCTTCTTGGCCCTGAGATCATCTGATCATCTGCTTTTTGTTGAAGCTCAGAGGGGATCTGGCTTTTTCAGTCGTGGACCCTGAACTTTGGAACAATCTGCCCCCCAGCATTAGACAGACCACTTTGCTGCCTGCTTACAAATCTCTCCTAAAAACACACCTGCTTACTCTAACGTTTAACACAGTCTGACTTGATTTAGTATTTCAGTGTTTTTATTTTGAATGCTTTTAATTACAACTTTTTTTTTCTTTAATTACTGCCTTGATCTTATTGTTAAGCACTTTGGTAACAGCTGCTGTTTTAAATGAGCTTTACAAATATCATGACGCTGCCACCGCCGTGCTTCAGCGGGGATGGCGTTGGTGCATGGCTCCTATCAAATACAACTTTTAGAAAAGACCGAACAGTTCAAGCTTGTACCAGACCACCAGAGCAGAGTTTTGTTCTCCACAGTCCAGGTCTTTCAACCCTCTGAGAGGTTCTCGTCTCATTGTGGGCTCTGAATACTTCCTGTAAAGAAACCGAGACTTACGCCACGAGCTTTCGTAAGCTGAACGCTGAAGGCGAAGGGCCTCTGATGTTACTTTTCTTCAGCGTGAAGAAGACCTCCTTCATCATCTCTCTTTCCTTCATCATGAAGCGATAGTATTGTTTTTTGAAAGGAACAAACTGTGAGAAGGAGCAAAAATAAATGTCACTGTTTGTTGTCAGTAATCAGGGCGCAATTATGTCTGAGCGCAAAAAAACTAAAGTCTGCTTCCGTACCGGGCTGCTGGTGTCAGTGACGTCTCACCTTGGGGTCCTGAATGATGTTCCTCCAGCAGTGGCACACGAGGCTGGCGTTACGGTAAAGGTCCGCTGCAGGGAGCAGACACAAGATTTGCCTCAGCACCTCCTCTGGGAGATCGTCCATGCAGCTCTGTGGCTGGAGCAGGACTCTGCTGCCCCCCAAAAGTCCAAAGTGAGCATCAGGGAGAGGCTCAACATCTTCCTCTTGATTACAGCTTCCATCAAAGTCATCATCGTCCTCAAACATCTCCGCCGTCAGTCCCTCCAGATAGTCTTTGTAGTGTGTCTCACATCCAGGTGCCGCACAAACACCTGACTGGCAGGCGCCTCTGAACTGACTCATCCCTGCCTCAAACTCTGGCAGCATTTCTGCAGCTAATAAAGTCTCATCATCAATCTCATCATCAATCTCATCTGCCATTGGCTCACACTGGGTGGCCAACAAGCTAACATCATCATCTTCCTCGTCGTCGTCGTTTTTCACAAACGCTGACCCTTCTTGATGTGTGGATGTAGAGGGAAGAGATTTGTTCGGACTGGAAGTGAGGACTTTTGCCACAGAGAAGAAGTCGTCGATGGCCTTCTGCTTCCCGGAGGGACTTCCTGCGGCAGAAGCTGCTTCAAAGATCAAACAAGAAAATAAACTTCAGATGAAATCATACAGAAGGTAAAAAAAGACGGGCTGAATTTCAAATATTAAAAAAAGTTCCGGTAAGATGGCGCCCATGTGCATGGCTGCATATCCACCTCTGTTGATGGTGTTCGGATTTTTTGTGTTTTGTTCGTTTTTCATTGGAGACATAAATACACTGCTGGTGTATGATCAGCAACAGCTCTTGGATCTGCGTTTTTCTGCCGCGGATGTCGCTTATTTGGGCCAGTATGAGCGTACCTCTGTGCTGTAGAATAGATAATATTAATGCTTTCTGACTATTATTTTCAATTTTTAGTGTCAAGCTGACCGCTTAAACTGTGTCTGAACTGTGTTTTGCAACCGTGTTTTTGCAGGTGCTGGGTTGCTAGGGAGATGCAACCTTGCAAGTCAGATAAACATGTTTTTCCTCAAGTTCTAGGTCAAACTGACCGTGCAAGGCACTACCTTGCTCCCACAATCACCATAGAAGCTGAAAAACATGTTTTGCTCAAGATGAAGGGTGAAGTCATACTCGCTCTCACACACCAACAGGGTATTTTTTCATTCATTCAACCGTTATTTAATCAGGTAAATCTTATTGAGCTTCGAGGGCTCATTTACAAAAGCGACCTGCTACAAACTAAAGAATGATGAACAGCAATGGTACAAGTACATTAAACAATAGACAATGTACTTGTACCATTGCTGTTCATCATTCTTTAGTTTGTAGCAGGTCGCTTTTGCGGTATAAAAGATAGGAGAGCACTCAGAGAGTTTAGAGTCAGCTGTGAGCCTTTGAGCCAGGCCTCCAATGTGTTGATGTCTTCTTTCATCTGAAGCTGAGCGGCTTTCCAGCTTCTGTGTCACGGTGAGAGTTATTTTTAAACATCAATATTTTGAGTGTGCATTGTGAGTTATACATTGTGGTTTTGTTGCTGTTATCTGTGGCGGGATATTTGACACATTATTCTAGCAGAAAACAGTCAGTTGAGTTAATCGTTTTTTATCGTTTGCTTTGCTTTTTCCTGTATCTGTGGCGGAATTAAAGGATAATAAACATTCTAGCAGAAAACAGGTTGTTGAGTTTAATCGTTTGCTTTGCTTATGCTGTTATCTGTGGCTGAATAATAAATGACACTATCATTCATTACAGAAACAGTGTGTGTGTGTTTTTCTTAAACATTGTGCAGATTCTCCAACGAGCCCTGCCTTTATCTAAAATTTCATAAATCACTCTGAAAGACCCCCTCTTCCCCCGCTGCTAGCGGATGACCTGCCTGTTTATCTCTGCTGCGCTCCTCACCTGCCTGCACGGAGCAATCGATCCAGGTGACGAAAAAAACGTGGGAGATGAGCTGGCCAGCTGGTGAAGCTCAAAGCCATGCGCACTGCTTCGTTGTCTTTGGCTGGTGGTCGTGATTCCCATCGCCAGCTTCCCGCGTACACGGACCAGGAAAACAACGGGAGGTTGCGGCTGGGGCAGCTCATTGTTGAAAGCGAGCCGCTGGTGCGCGCTCACTCAACCGCTGCTGGCTCGGATAACATCAGGATGTGTGTGGTCAACGCAAGATCTGTCTGCAACAAAACTTTCATCCTCAGGGAGTACTTTCAAGAACACGATTTGGACTTTTTCTGCATCACAGAGTCATGGATGTCACCGTGTGAGTCCAGCGCATTGACAGAAATATTACCACCAAACTGTCTGTATTTTAACGACGCGGCCATCAGGTCGTGGTGGTGGATTATTAACAATATTCAAATCAACTTTTGACTGTAAACAACTGCCCATCTCCGTTTCCTGCTCCAGTTTTGAGCCGACTGTCTTTGAACTAGGCCATTCGCCTGTGACTTTATGTGCTCTGGTCTACCGTCCACCTCGATCTAAGGATTTCATCAATTAATTTTCTGATTTCCTGGCTGAAATCACACCTAAATATGATCCGGTGGTTATTTTTGGCGATTTCAATTTGCACGCGTGTTGTCAAAAAAGCCCATGGTTAAGGACTTTTTAGATTTATTGGACTCATTTAATTTAAATCAGCATGTAAACAGTCCCACCCAAGAGCGCGGACATATACTGGACCTTGTGTTAACTTGTGATGTGACTGTTTCTAATCTTGAAATAGGTGACAATGTGTTTTCAGACCACATGCCAGGCCGGTTTCAGTTCACCCTCCCCCATCTAACTCCTAAGCATTGCATTCTTGCACGTAAAGGCAGGACTTTTAACCATTTAACTGCCACACGTTTCACTGAGGTTTACGACTCTGAAATAATAATTTAGCCCCCAATGTTTCTCTCCACCACTGAGTAGCTGACATCCCAGTTCAACTCTGTTTGTTTAAAGGCTCTGGATCATGTTGCTCCTATTAAATCTACTCTAGAAGACCAAAACTCAGAGCAGAACCTTGGCTGAATGACATGACCAGAGCTGTTAAACAGCAATGCAAGAAAGCGGAGCAAAAATGGAGAAAAGACAGGCTGCAGGTCTCTTTTCAGATACTAAAAGAGAGCTGGCGCCGATATCAGAAAGCAGTAAAAACTGCTAAATCCCAATACTTTTCTGATATCATTGCTTCAAACTCTCGCAATCCACGAGTTCTGTTCTCCACCCTAAACTCTGTTCTCCACCTCACTGAACAATCACCCCTGGAAGCCTCGACTGACCTATGCGAGAGTTTCCTACATTTCTTTTTAGATAAAATTGCAACCACCCGGGCTCTCATTTCTCCTCCAACTCATGATCCATCCATCCCACCTCGATCTGCTCCTGTATTTGACCACTTCGAAACAGGCTCGCAGTCCTCTCTAGAGCAGGTCATGTGCAACCTGAAACCATCTGGTTCCCCCTTTGATGTGGTCCCCCCTCTGCTCCTAAAGGAGGTTTTTCCAACTCTAGGTCCCTCCATTTTCTCTATTGTAAATAGCAGTCTATCCTCGGGTGTGGTGCCAAAATCATTAAAACATGCTGCTGTTCAACCTCTCCTGAAAAAAAACAGACCTTGAAGCCCCCAGTATACTGTTCTTTGTGCCCAGCGCCGCTGGACTGGCGTGAGCTGCGCGCAGGCAGTTCATATTATACTCTGTGCAAGCGCAGCTCTCTGGAGTGCAGGCTACAGGACAAATTGAGGTCGCTGATTGGTCATTTGCTGACACGCGAGGCAGTTTATCAACGCGCGCGCGTAGGCGTAGTAAAATTGGAGCTTGGCGCGTTCACGCCCGCGATCAAAGGCTTTTGCCGCGGCGCTCCCACGGCGCCGAGCGGCGTGAGGCAAAAGAAACAGGTATATTGGGGCCTTGACCCTTCAATAGTATCTAACTTCAGGCCTGTCTCCAGACTCCCATTTGTTTCTAAGCTTCTAGAGAAAATAGTTGAGTCCCAGTTGAAATGCTTCCTGGAGGATCACGCTATCCTTGAGCTATTCCAATCTGGCTTCAAATCTCTACATAGCACGGAGACTGCCCTACTGAAGGTTTTTAACGACATCTTCCTATCCACAAACACTGGTGACTCTGTGCTGCTTCTCCTATTGGACCTCACATCCGCTTTCGACACCATCGACCATGAGATCCTCATTGCTAGGTTGGAGCAGTGGGTGGGCATCACAGGGTCAGCCCTCAATTGGTTCAGATCATACCTCTCTGACAGGTCCTTTTGTGTTTCCATCAACGATTTTAGTTCTGCACTTAAATGGGGGGTTCCGCAGGGGTCCATCCTGGGTCCTCTCCTATTCTCCTTATACCTGCTGCCACTTGGTGCTATTTTCCGGAAACACAACATACCCTTCCACTTCTACGCCGATGACTGTCAAATTTACTTCCCCCTAAGACACAATGGTACATGCTCTATTCAACCTCTGCTCGACTGCCTGGCTGACATCAGGGACTGGATGGCTTTAAATTTCTTAAGTTTCAATGATAAGAAGTCTGAAGCCATATTGTTCCTTCCCAATGACACAATCTCGAACCACTGCATCGACCTTTCTGCTCTACCCCTGTCTGAAAAACAAAAAGTCACAAATCTGGGAGTGATAATGGACCCTTCCATGAAACTCAACAGTCATGTAAATATGGTCTTAAAGGGGACCACACATGCAAAATTCACTTTTTAATGTTTTTTTTACTCAACTTTGGGTATGTACTTCATAAAAAAACAGTCCTAAGGCCAAAGAAATGCACCCAGTGGTTTATTTACTCTAAGTAGATTTATTTGTCTGTGATAAAAACGGTTCGTTCCTCACTTCCTGCGGTTTGTGACGTCACAAACCGCAGCCAACCGCAGCCACAACCCACCACAACCTGAGTCCAGCCCCTCACCTAGCAACCCCTGGTTAGGCTCAACCCACTTCTGTATTAAACACATGACTGTTGTTTTTCATGATTTCATCTCATCTTTTGTTTATATGTTCTTAATTTCATGTGTACAGCACTTTGTTGCAGCTGTGTTTTTTTTAAATGGCTTTATAAATAAAGTATAATTGTTATTTTTATGTTTTAGTTCAATTTTTAGTGTATTTGCGATCGCTCCCAACGCGCAGCCGGCAAAAATTAAACGAGCAGACCCCCGGCGTAGGGACCGGCGGCAACGGGACCCTCTTCTGGCGCGATGGAGCGGAGCTTCAACTGTACAGCCTCGCTGCAGCCTCGCAGCAGCCTCGCAGCAGCGAGGACCTTCTCCTTACGGATTAATTTACGGGAGACACTTGGTGAACTTTGTGTTGTCTTGACTGGAACAGCGATAACTCCCAAAATCGCCGCGTGCAACGAGCGGAGCTGGCGAACACCGGAAGAGGAACAAGCTAACATTAGCATCGGATTCGGGTGGTCTAATGCTAAAAGGAGCAGCAAATTGCGGCGCGCTCAGACGGGTTTCGGTAAGTTATCTTAAGCTAGCACTAACAGTAAGTCAAATGAGTAATAAAAAAAGAGCTAATTTTAAAACAACAACACATTACAGATACTGGCTGTTGCAGAGGGCGTAAACAGATCTTTGAAGGGCGTGGACTTCAGAACTTGTATCAGAAACCGGTCGTTCAAAATGGCAGGATTAAAAAGGGTATAATTGATTATCTAAGAATTATTTTGTGTATTAAAATGAATTAATATTGTCAAGATAGCACACAGACATAACATAAAAATTTTAAAGACCTATATGTGGTCCCCTTTAAATCCTGTTTTTTCCAGCTGAGGCGACTGTCTAAGCTGAAGCCCATATTATCAAAAAATAACCTGGAGACAGTAATTCACGCATTTATTACATATAGGCTTGATTACTGCAATTCACTTCTGCTTGGTGTCAGTCAGACCACCATTGCATGACTACAACTGGTTCAGAACGCAGCAGCCCGATTTTTAACCAGTACACACAAAAGAGAGCACATTTCACCAGTCTTGGCCTCCCTGCACTAGCTACCGGTTCATCTTCCAATCCAGTTCAAAATTCTCATGTATGTCTTACAAATCGCTGAACAGTCTCGCCCCCGCCTATCTCTCGGATTTGATACATACTTATGTCCCACCACGTGCTTTGAGGTCAGAGGACCGGGTACTTTTAAGAGTTCCAGGGACTCGTCTTAAATGCAGAGGTAACAGGGCCTTCTCTGTAGCAGGCCCAAGACTCTGGAATGAGTTACCGCTGCTCGTCAGACAGGACCCCTCCCTCTCGGTTTTCAAATCCCGTTTAAAGACCCACTACTACTCTGTTGCTTTCAACACCAGCTGATTTGTATTTGGTCGTTTTATTTATGATCTGCAATGTTTTTGTCTTTTTTTGTACTTCATTGTGTGTGTTACCTGTTGTTTGTTCAGCACTTTGGTTGGCCTTGTTCCTGTTTAAAGTGCTTTATAAATAAAATGGTATGGTATGGTTAATATACAAATGTAAATGTTGACAGGTTGTTAAAAGGATAGTCGGAGGCTAATTTGGAACATGTGCTGGTTTTTTGTACATAAAACAGCTGTGTGGTTCATCTCCAACAGATCTTTGTGTAGGAAGAGATCCGTGGCTTACCAAAAAACATTGAGTAGTTTGTCATGACTGCTCACCGTGTGCATACTAAGATTTGTTTAGGCGTCTGTGACAGGATTTAAAATGGATTACCCGTCTTCCGTTGCTTTCTGGGGGTCCTGGGGTAAAGCCCTCGGTTGGGGTGGTTGCTGCTCTGCCCCTGGTTGGAAGAGTGGGGCTGGGTGAGACAATTAGAACTTTGCCCCAGTTCCTCACAGTCCTGAGTGTTCAGGTGCTTTCTCTTGGCCCTTCCTGAAAATACAAATATTGTTAGATGATGCTTAAGTAATCTCCTAAACTTTCCAAGACTTGTTTGTTACAGAAAATTATACAAGTATTTTCGTTACCGTATAAGTCACATCTATTACGCGTCACCACTGACCACCTGGAAACATGGGTCGGTGTTGTGCCCTAAATCAATTGGGTGCCAAATGGTGGCCGCAGGAGTGTGCACAGGAGGACTTTAACAAGAATTTAACTAGATTAACACTTAAAAACAATTATTTGTTTGCTCGACATTATAGCAAAGGTGTGTCTCAGTTGAACCTTTCCTTAATAAATGCACTTTAACTGTTAAATCAGCTGCATTTCTCCTGGGTGTCGAAGCTGGTTTGAAGTTTGGTCCAGTAATTCCGGAGTGAGACGACAGTGGTTTGGTATAGCAAACCAAGTGTATAGTATAGTATACCTGCGGATGTTGTCTATCATGGTGCACTAAGATTCATAACTGGCTGTGATTTTCATACCCACCACTGAACCCTGTATTCACTGGTTAACTGGACATCACTAACCTCACGCAGACTCTTCCGCTGGTACATTTCCATCTTTAAATCACTTCTTGGTTTGCTGCCCTCATACATCTCCTCCTACATGTCTCTGCGTGAGTACAGCTACAGTGTGCGCTCTCAGGACATGATTACCTGCAGTGTTCCGTCAGTGAGGACTGAACTTGGAAATAGGGCCTTCTCCTACTCCGCTCCTGCTTCATGGAATATCTTACAAAAAGATCTGAAGTTCTCGACCTTGACCTCTCTAAATGGTTTTCAGAATCTGTTGGAATCCTGGCAAAAACCAATGCAGATATGTTCCTGTCTTTGATTTTATACATCTACATTATAATGTTTTGCCAGTTTTTTGATACTTTGTTAAAAAAAAAAAAGTATTTCTCTCTTTTGTTTTTCTATTGTTTAAGGAAATTCTACCATTGCTGTTCATCATTCTTTAGTTTTAGCAGGTCGCTTTTGTAAATGAGCCCACGAGGCTCAATAAGATTTACTTGACTAAATAAAGGTTGAATGAATGAATGAATGAATACCTTGCTGCAGCAAACAGAAAAGGGAGTGGACAAACCAGTGTCCAACCCATACTCGCGCCTGTCGCCTCATCAATTTGGGCGGGAGTGGTAAACAGGAAACGGGGTGTGGAAGGGACAAACTACGAACTACCACTCATTTTTGGCTTTATTGTGTGGAGCTGGGAGATAATCAACTAGTTTCACAAGAAAGACAAGCCCAAATAAAAGCTCTATTTCACCAGCTCAACAGATACTTTTTCTGGGTGTCAACTTGTGTTCGATAACAGTGAAAGTGGTTCTGTCGAACCAGAGAAAAGAATAGCTGACATCACTCCACCGCGTCCAGCCGCACCCCACGGTGTTGGCGATCACAATTATGCGGCTGTTAGGAATGATTGCCGTCGGACACACGGTGGTAAAACTCAGTTTATTGAACATGCAGAAGTTGCAGAGGTGGTTTATTCGTCAGAGAATAGACCCTGTATGCCACAAAAGGCGCCAGCTCACGGTCCCCCAGTCTGTGCGGACGGACCTGGCGTTCTAGGGGAATCCCAGGACCCTGTCAGAGGGGGTTTCCCTGGGCAAAGTGACGTCACGGAAGGCGGTCTATACCGATGCGTCTCTTTCCGGTTGGGGGGTCTCAGAAAATGGGCGGGACGTGGCCACCCGGCACGTCTCTCCACATAAACGTGTTGGAGTTATTGACAGTGCACAAAGTTATGAAACACTTTGTGCACATGCTTCATCAACAGGATGTCCTCGTGCACACGGACAACATCACAGCCGCAGCCTACATAAACCGCGGGGGCGGGGTTCGATCAGCCCAGCTGTTGAAAACAGCCAGGGAGTTGCTCTGCTGGGCAAACTTTCACCTCAGATCACTGAGGGCTGTTTACATCCCAGGTGTGCTAAACAGAGGTGCCGACATCATGTCGAGAGGGGGGGCCTCTGGACAGAGATTGGATGTTACACCCGGACCTGGTGCCTCAAATCTGGTCCAGGTTCGGGAGGGCGGAGGTTGATTTGTTTGCGACGCGAAAGAATTCACAGAGCCCCCTGTTCTTCTCCCAGAGTCCCCCCGACACCCCCCCGGTTGAGGGTGGACGCATTTGCTCACAAACCGTGGCCGAGGGTATTGAGTTATGCTTTCCCTCCTGTTCCTCTGCTATCAACACTGCTGGAAAGAGTGAGAGAGGAGGGAATGCCAGTCATTCTGATCGATCCAGAGCGAGTGAACGTTCCATGGTTTCTGGTCCTGCAGCAGCTGACAGGCCGCTCCTGGAAACTCCCTTGGAGAGACGACGCACTCCTGCAGGCCAGGGGTGCAACAACGAGCCCTCCTGTGATAGGTCAGCATCTGTGGGCCTGGATGCTGAACGACAGCGTCTAGAAAACCTTGGTCTCTCTAAAGATGTCATTGGAACCATTCAGGGCTCACGTGCAATCTACAATAGCTGTTTACGCATCAAAATGGGCTGCTTTTCAGCATTGGTGTGTGGAGAGACATCTGGACCCATGTTCATGTCACTTGGGTCCAATTTTATCTTTCCTACAACTATTGCTAGACAGAAATTTGGCTTTCAGCACAATTAAAACGTATGCTGCAGCAAATTCTTCATGTCATGAGGGGTTTAATGATAGAACAGTGTTTAATCATCCCCTAATGAAACGTTTTTTGAAGGGTGTTCGCCGTCTTAGGCCAGTTTCACGGTCCTTCGCTCCTCAATGGGACCTGGTTACTGTATTGAACGCACTAACTAATGATCCTTTTGAGCCACTAAATGAGGTTCCACTAAAGTTCTTCCTGTCATTTAAAACTGCTCTGTTGTTGGCTCTTACGTCAGCTAAAAGAGTAAGCGACCTTTCTGGATTGTCCGTTTCTCCTTCCTTTTTAAAAATACAAGGAGATGGGAGTTCTGCTGAACTTAGACCTAATCCAGCATTCATACTAAAGGCCCCAATATACCTGTTTCTTTTGCCTCACGCCGCTCGGCGCCGTGGGAGCGCCGCGGCAAAAGCCTTTTATAGTCTGTTTAGTTCTCGCGTTTTAATTCTCGCGTTTTTCGCTCCAAATTCTGGACGTCATTTCTTTTCTGGACGTCATTTCCTTGCCGTCGTCATTTCCGGTAATCTGTACACAACATCAAAATGGCGTCGTTACATGATCAGGAGGAAGAAGAGCTAGTTTGCCTGTTGTTACTTTTACGAAACCGTAAGAGAAGAAGCAGAAGGTGGTACGTAAGGCCATTAAATGAGACCAGGGATGAAGAAGGAGAATATAATACGTTGGTTAGGGACATGCAGATCATGGACAGCGAGAAGCATTTCGAATATTTTAGAATGGCTGCGAGCAAGTTTGACGAGCTAGTTGGGCGGTTAGCACCGTTTCTTCTCCATCTGGGCAGCCATCGCTTTCCTGTCAGCACAGCACAAAGAGTTGCAGTCACGCTGCGCATCTTGGCGACTGGCTGCTCGGAACAGAGTGTCGCTGCCAGCTACCGCCTGGGCACAACAACTGTGTCAAGAATAATGTCAGAGGTGAGTCGTGGAATAAACAAATGGAATGTTTTAGCTGTGATTTGGACAGATGTCTACAAGTGAAGTCAGCAGCACATGAACTAGTTGTTTATATAAATGTATATAAAGATATATTATATACAGTATATATTTTTTATGTATAAATAAATTATATATATATATATATATATGTATCTATATATATATGTATATGTATCTATATATATATATATATATAAAACATAAAGTAAATTATA
>JBBPBX010002570.1:72499-89538 GCA_038048925.1 Garcialebias charrua
ATATATATATATATATATAAAATTTAGTTTATGGTAACAGTAAAAGCTTTACATTCCAAACTTTTAGCTGATTAAATTAATTAAGACTATTGTAAATGCCTGTTCTTCATTCTAGTGCGTTACATATATGTAAAAATGTATTTCAGGTATGTCAAGCCATTTGGACAGCTCTTCAACCGGAGTTTGTAGCCCTCCCCTCTGGCCATCAGTGGACTGCAATTGCACGTGAATTCTGGGAAATCTGGGATTTTCCTCACCTTTTAGGTTGGTTCGTTTGTCTTTCTGTCTTTGCATTTTGTGAACCTATATTTGATTCATGCACTTATTAGAACTATAAATATCTAAAAATACTGAAATTACTATTTGTTATCAGGAGCAGTGGATGGCAAACACATCAGGATTCGTTGCCCTCCGTCATCTGGGAGTGACTTCTTTAATTATAAAGGAACACACTCTCTCGTCCTTCTGGCTGTTTGTGATGCACATTACCGCTTCACGATGGTGGATGTCGGTGCATATGGGCGTCAGAGTGATGGCGGCATCTTCCAGGAGAGTGTGTTTGGGCAACAGCTGTTGAACAGTACCCTTGGTATTCCACCACCTGATGTCCTACCGGGGACCACAGTCAACAGTCCGCATGTGTTTGTGGGGGATGCTGCTTTTCCACTCCATGAAAACCTTATGCGACCATATCCAGGTAAGATTATAAAAAAAAGATGACGTTGTATTGGTGTGATACAGCGGAGCTAGGAGAGAGAGATGAAGTAGTCTGTATTCACCTTTGTGAACGAATAAAGTTAACATTACTACTTCTATTATAATGACTGTTATGACTGTTCTATGATGTTTTTGTTGCTGAACTATCTTAGAGACCTTTATTAAATGGCCTTTATATATATATTTTTTTCTTCTTTCGGCTTTTTCCCTGCGTTAGGGGTCACCACAGCGATCTAGTCGCATGAAGATTTGTCAGTTTGTTTTTACGCTGGATGCCCTTCCTGACACAACCACCGAGCAACCACAGCCCTCTGTGTGGAGCAGAGAGCTGATATCTAGGGTTGCCGGGGGAGCAGATGGTGTGGGTTAAGGGCCTTGCTCAAGGGCCCAGAGTGGGGCAGATGAGGGTGGAGACAAGTTTGACCGCTTCACTTATCCCACCCACATCTTTCATGTTGTCGGTACCCGGGCTTGCACCGGCGACCTTCCGATCACAAGCGCACCTTCTTAACCTCTGCGCCACCACTCCCACTAAATGGCCTTTAGATATATAAATATATATATACAGTATGTATATATATTATAATGTACATATATATATATATATATATATATATATATATATATACATATATATAATATATATATATAATGTGCATATATATGTGAATGAATCTGTAAAGTACTCTTAACTCTTGTTTTTTTTTTACATGATCCAAATAAATAAACCAGATTGAATTAATGTTATTAATTTTGATATTCTTTCATGCACAGGCTCAAATCTGGAGGAAAGGAATCTGGTTTACAACTACCGTCACAGCAGGGCTCGGAGAACAATCGAGAACGCTTTTGGCATCTTGTCATCCAGATGGAGGATCTTTGGCCGGCCCATGGAATATGTTCCATCAAAAACAGTCCATGTAGTGAAAGCATGCGTGGCGCTCCACAACTGGCTGGCGTACAATGACGACCGCAGGCAGTACATCCCCACCAACTTTGTTGACACCGACACGCCATCAGGAGACATCTTACCAGGTAATTAGGCACACACTCACACGTATATGTACAGTTTATACCGTAGCTCCTCTGTGCAGTATAATACACCCCACCCACTCTAACAATTTCTTTTCTTGTTTACCATGCGTATAGGAGAATGGAGGCGGGTTGCAGCAAATGACCTGGAGACTCCATTAAGAAGAACTGCCGCCACAAGGAGTGCTGGAAGAACTGCCTATGCAGTGAGGAACAACCTGCGGGACTTCTTCTCATCACCAGATGGTGCAGTGCCCTGGCAGCAGGCCACAATTAGAAGAGGAAGGTTGAATGTCTGATTACCTATCAATAAATTGATAACAACACTCATGTGTTTATCATTTTGCTTGTACAAAAATGAACATTTCCTTTAAAGTTAATTACTTTGTGATTTGCAAACAAATAACACATGCTGTATGTAAATGGGGAAAATTTGAATTATCTAAAGCTTAATTGCCATGTGAACCATAAAAAAACACCATACACATTTTAGAGCAAATTACTCTTTAATAACACTTGTAAAAAACACATCTAAATAGTAAAACTTCTAAAATCATCACATCTAAATAGTAAAACTTCTAAAAAACATCACATCTAAATAGTAAAACTTCTAAAAAACATCACATCTAAATAGTAAAACTTATACAAAACAAAACGTCATATCTAAATAGTAAAACTTCTAAAAAACATCACATCTAAATAGTAAAACTTCTAAAAAACATCACATCTAAAGAGTAAAACTTCTAATAAACAATAAGTCTAAATAGTAAAATTTTGAAAACACAACACTTCTAAATACTAAAACTTTTAACAAATAACACTTCTAAGAAAAATAACTTCTTGTAAACAAAAATAACTTCTTCAATTGTAATCAAAAAGCTGTACGGGTCATAGGCTTATGACAACGTACAAAACATTACAATTGCTCCAATCTGTATGTCGGCTGGTGTGCATATTCTTGTTCGAG
Organism: Garcialebias charrua; assembly: GCA_038048925.1. Lineage (NCBI taxonomy): Eukaryota > Metazoa > Chordata > Actinopteri > Cyprinodontiformes > Rivulidae > Garcialebias > Garcialebias charrua. The sequence goes on from JBBPBX010002570.1 coordinate 75,216, forward strand.
ATTATATGTAAACTCGTACAACCGAAGTCGTGCTTGTGTTTTGTATTAGTTTGGAATTCTTCTTAAAATGTCAGCTATTGTGGTACTGAAACGTGCGTCCTCATCACCTCTGCGCTGATCAAGTGCCTCAAGCCTCTGCATTAAAGCGGCCTCCGCTGTTTCTGTCCATTGCCTCTTTCTTCCCTGCTTTGCTGTGTTGGTGCCAGGTGCTGATGACTGCCTTGGAGCAGGTGGGGCAGTAATCTCACTGGAGGGAGCTGGTTGTACTGTAGGTGGCACAGTGATATTGCTAGAACAGGGACTAGATGTAGATGGTGAACAGTGGTTTGATCTGCTGTTGCTGGCGCAGGCTGGTGAAGGGACCAGACGGGCTGGTGAAGCGACCCCACTGGCTGGTGAAGGGACCCCACTGGCTGGTGAAGGGACCCCACTGGCTGGTGAAGGGACCCCACTGGCTGGTGAAGGGACCCCACAGGCTGGTGAAGCGACCCCACATGCTGGTGAAGGCACATCACCGGATCCACAACTGTAGTCCTATCATGTACACAATAAAGAGTGATTAAATGTTGATGGAAAAATCTTTATTACAACTGCATTTATAAAAGTATGATTAATAATACAATTTTATTTAGTTTTAGTAGTTTGAAGACTTTAAGCTAGGTAATTACATTATTAAGTAGCTTAAATAAATACTTACTGCAGGCATGTTGGTCTCTGTGTCTCTGCATTTTATAAAACTGTCCAGCCAGGACAATATATAAATAATCGCAGGGACACCTCCAGAAGCACCATCCCCACTTTTTCCCTTCAGCTTTTTCTTGGCCCTCACGAATTTGTCCCTCAGGTATTTCCATTTCAGTTTACAAGCTGCGACTTCCACACCTACTGCCGCAGCCACTTCATCCCAGGAATTCTTCGTTCTTTGAACATCTTTATATTCTCTCATTGATGTATCATAGAGATTCCTATGTTGTCGAATCTCCTCCAGTAGCCTCTCTTCGTAACTTGCCTCCATTTCTCTTGAGAAAAAGCGGGAAATGACGTCTGTGTGTAACACAAAAAACAGTTCGAGGTGAACACATTTCCGGGGACACAGTTCTGTACCGCCTATTGTGTGACGCCGCGCGAGCGTAGGCGTAGTAAAATTTGACCTTGGCGCGTTCACGCCCGTGATCAAAGGCTTTTGCCGCTGCGCTCCCACGGCGCCGAACGGCGTGAGGCAAAAGAAACAGGTATATTGGGGCCTTCAGCTTGCCTCTCTGAGGAGCTGACATGTCACGTGTTCGTCTGGTTAGTGTATTGGCTCTCCCGTTGTTCACAATGGAACTAGGGCTTGAGCACATGACCCACCCCACCTGTCTTCCTAAGAGGAGTGGGGAGGGGGGGTTCGCAGATGCCTCTGCGTCTGCTCATTGCAGAGGCACTCTGTTAGGGTTTATCAATTATGCTAATACCCCGTGGGCCGTGAGAGAGAGGGGGGAAAAAGGCCCTCTCTCTCTATGACGGCTTGCAGGTCAGAAGACCTGTTCTGTGTTGTTGTTGTTTGTGTTTTTTTGGTCAATAAAACAGAGAGGAGCTGTTTCATGAACTTTATTCATGCCTATGTGCAATGACGTATATGATTTTATGTCACTCACAGCAGAGAAAGCATGATTTGTGCATGCTGTAAATGAACTAGCTGATTGTACTGTGTTACAAGCAAAGTCTGGATATGAAGGGATCATTCCCGTTACCACGTGGGCGGGTGACCCTGTAATGTGGACACGTGGACCTGGTTCATCAGGCACGGTTCTTTCTGTTGTCACGATTTGCCGAGGAGTCCCTGTGTTTGGTCGCTTGGCGGGGGACAAACCTGTTTTTACTCCATGCGTGCTCGGTACGAGGTGGGCCCTGCGGGGGTCTTTGCCTGGGCTCCTCCCCGGATGCTGGCCGCTTCTGCGGCAGGGCACGGGTTGCTGAGTGGTGCAGAGGTTGCACAGGTCTGCTACCAGCAGACTCCCTTGGGGGGGCGAAACTTCTCCGGGGAATGCCCACCCGGAGAGCTTCCGCCTGCGTCTTTGCTCCAGCTTGGTCTGAAATCGCTCCAAAGTTTTACCAAATAATCCCGCCGGCTTTATCGAGTGGTGGAGAAAAGGCACCTTCTGTCCCTCCGAGAGATCCGTCAGAGTCATCCAGAGGTGGCGGATCGCAATGACCACTTCCACCATTCCCCTGCCCTGTGCAACAGCAGTTGTCCCCATCATACGGAACATGAAGTCTGTTGCTCTGCGGGCTTCATCCAGCAATTCGGCATCCGCCTGCTTGTCCGTTGTCGTTTGGAGCTGTTGCAATTTTTCGGCTAGGTAAGCTTGCATTAACCCAGACGTGTTCATGGCACGTGCCGCGAGTCCCTGAACCCCTTAGCATTTCTCAAGAAGAGACGCCGAGGCTCAGCAAGCCTTGCTGGGAAGAGTTGGTTTTGTTCCTGATGATTTAGGAGCCAGGTGAGACGCTAGAGTGTCCTCAATCTGAGGCACGTTAGCTATTCTCACTTCATCCATCCCATCCACGTCGAGGAACTGTGAGAGGGGGAGAAGCACAGGGGCTCATGGCTGAGTCCAGGTGCGCGTTAGTTCTGTCAGAAAATCCAAGAACACAGGCATCTTTTGCCTTGTGGCGGCCTGCTGCTTCGAGTAGAAATAGTTTCCTGCCAGCCTCGTGACCTGTTGGCGAGGCGGAGGTTCAGGCCATGGGATGTGCAACGCGTCCGCTGCTCTGTGGCACAAGTCGAACAGAGCAGGGATGGAAAAGTCAGTTTCTGGGAGCACAGGTACTAGGGTCTGGGAGAGGTCTTCACCCTGATCCTCCAGTTCCACGTCCGCCTCCTCCGTTGAAAATTCGCCCGAGGCAGAAATCGAGGTCTCATCCTCGTTCATCATGCCCTGGGTGTCAAACTCGACTGTTAGGTCCACCATGGGAGCCAGCACGTCAGGGCTGTCGCCCCATTCGACACGTGTGCTGTCATGTAGAGCCATGTTCTCTAGCTCCGGCGTGGGAGTGAGGGGCTCCGTGGTGTCCGCGTCCGCTGGTGTCGCTGAAGAGCCCATGGCCTTGGCGACGAGGTCAACCTAATGCCGCAGCACCGCATCCATAATGAGGCTGCAGTGTGGGCAAAAGTCGGGCGTATCCAGTGCTGTTTTTGCAATCAGCATTCCTAAGCAGATTGGACAGGCCTCGTGGGTGTCCGTTGTTGCGAGGGAAAAGCCACATCCGCTGGGACAGGCACTCGAGGTTGGGCTTGCCGTCCCGTTGGTTTTCCTTGGAAGTCTCGCCTTTCGGTTTCCTTTCTCCGGAGGCATGTCCGAGATGAGGCAGGCGAGTCCTTCCAGAATCTTCTTACTTTTTCCTTGAAAAGTCTCCTCCGTCGCGTCGATTTCGCTGGCTAGCTCGCTAGGTAGTTAGCGAGGTAGCTTTTTTCTTGTGGCGTAGTTAGCGCCATCTAGCGAAGCAACCTGTAGAGAGGAGAAGAAAATACTTCGGGGTTAAGAGAAAAGTGTGCAGGAATAATTCTCTGTGCGCTCTGTGTAGGGAGCAAGCTCACCTCTGGTTGAGCGATGAAGCCATAGAGAAGTCCCGCGAAGAGGTAGTTCAGGTTTAAGCGAGGTGAAGGGCAAAAAAGAGAAAGATGGAGGGGCGCAAGCCGCTTAAGTACCCAGAGGGCGGGGCCTCTGGCGCGGCGGTGACGCCCCTAGCCGTAAAGGCATGAGTATATTCCTTCAGGTAATCGCGCGGGGTCGCAATTCCCATAGCAAGTATGTTGCACCGAGAGACCAACTGAAAGGGAACTTATTTTAACCAAAATCCAAAGAAAACTATTTATTAAAACAGTCAAACTTTGTCTAAATTTGTGTGCGTGCATAAAAACCAAAATTATTACTGCTCAAAAAGTTAATTTAGCGTTAGATGAAAGAAATAAGCCTTGCTTGATTAATTATTGTTTGATTGTTCATAATTTTTGTTGATTCTTTGATTATTTTTGTAATAAAATTTCAGACAACTTTGGTCTCTTCATTTGAATATTAATTTGTTATGGTATAATTAACGGATTCTACTTCAGTGACTGAGTTTATGTAACTGGTGATATGTGACTTATCAGTGCTACTGATTATTCATGCTGCTGAACTCTTGCATTGATGCTGCTTTATTCATACCCATCTACTCACTACTGGCTCATGTTCTGGCTGCTGTTTAATATAACTTATTATTTTTACATTATTAGTGTTTAGTGTATATATTAGATCTTTTAGCGTATTGTTTAGCGTATATCTTAGATCCTTGGATACCGTTTCTTTTTATACTTTATATTTTTGCTATTTTGGATGTACTTTGTAACTGGGACCTCGCGTACACAATTTTGTTCCAGCTCATGTACCACATGTAATGCAAATGACAATAAAAGAAACTTGAACATTGAGTTCTGAATATTAAAGAGTGAATATATTACAGGTAATTACATTGTTTTTGGACAGTAAAGGACCAGCTGGTGCCCTGCTTTAATGAGAGCAAAATAAATTCACACGTGTAGTGAAGTGGAAGAGAAACAAACAAACATCTACTCAATCTCAGCATCGCACCCTTGAGCTGGTTCTGTCAGGATCGGTGCTGCTGTGTCGTTCGGCGAGCTGAACCCAATGTGCAGGCAGGCAAGGCTCAGAGACTCCAGGAGTAAATAAACAAAACACTTTATTATTACAAAATAAAGAGGCTGTCGTGGCAGCTACTTACAAGAACCAAGGACGAGAGGAAAACCATGGAACCATAAGACACCAGGGGAATGCAGACGATGACCCGACGAAGAAAAACACACAGATGCTGACTTATATACACGCACACAGTCATTAACCTTAGGTTCTTGGGCATCATCATTGATGATAAATTATCTTGGAAACAACATATAAGTTCAGTTAAAAAAAAAATATCTAGGTCTATTGCGATATTTTACAGAGTTAAAGATTTATTAAATGATAAGGCACTTTATTTATTGTATAATACATTTATTGTGCCACACTTAAAGGTTCAGTATGCAGTTTCTGTAGAACTGCAGAACTTAGAAATATTTTCAACAGGCAAAGCATTCTGATCCCTCCCCCTCAGAGCCATATGTGGCTCTGCCCCCTTGTGGTCTGTTGAATTTCAAATTCAAGCTCTGTTTTTATTGGCTGATTCAAATTCAAGCTCTGTTTTTAATTGGCTGGTTACAAACTCTGTTTTTATTGGCTGTCATTGTCCTGGTCACTCTGTGTTTTTAGTGTTTTTATAAATGCTGATAGAGAAGCAAGGGGACTATAGTTTTTTTCAGAGATTACTTTGTCTAACATCAGTTTGTCAGTAGATAGTGACTGAGTGAAGAAATATGTTAAAAATATATTGTTTGAAAAGTTACAGACTACATTACAATCTTACATACTGTAGCTTTAATTTATGGTGTAGCGTTGGGGGTACGGCGTGTAAATCAATTACAATGCCTATTTTTATATTGCAGAAAAGAGTTGTTAGAATTATCACCAGAAAGAATTTCCATCATCCTTCAAGCATTTTGTTTTATCAAATGAAACTGTTGAAGTTTTATGATTTAGTTGATTATAATATTTTGTTAGTTTTGTATAAAGCACAGAATAATGCACTTCCTTCAAATATTCAAAAGTATTTAGTTAGAAGAACGAGTAGTTACAATCTTAAGGGGACAAATGTATTTGTGAAGCCACATTTTAGGACTAGTTCGAGGGGAAGATCTCCCATAGTTCAAGGAATTGGGTTATGCAATGAATTGGAGTCAGATATTAAAGTGGCTCAATCATTGGTTGTATTCAAAAGAATGATTAAGTCTAAACAGTTAAAAACATATAATTAAATGAGTGGAGTTTAGAAATTGTAAGTGATACAGAGGAGGTATAAATTAAGTTGTTCATTATTTTGGAAATCAAATAAGTTGGTTGTGTAACAATATAGGAGTTATTTGTCAGTTTACTGACTTACCTATAGTTTAGACGTGCAGTATGAGCAGACTTTTATCTGCACAAACTTGCCACCAAAGTGCGGAGTCTCAACTTTTTCAGATTAAATCAACAAATCTAACGATGTGATTAGCCAGAAATGTAATTTCACGCTTAGACTTCAATTTATGTTGGTCTACCAAAAAAATAGACCTTTTATTGAAACTATCACAAAAATTACATTAAAACATTTGTATCGATATTAGCTCTGATTTAATAACTACGTTGACAAGAATTCAAATTAAAACAAACAGACAATTAGGAAATTAACTGTTGGCACATTTACTTGACAGATTAAATACTTATGAAAAATAAGAAATAGGAGGAAGAAGATGAAAGCTAAGTTAACTGAAATTAATTATTTGAAATAACCAGAGTGGCACCTTTCCCATACGGATCAGGCTGAGCCTCCGACACGTGCAGCATACAGACAACGCCTCTTTACCTGGTGACGAGACGTCTTGCGAGGTGAGGACTGAGAAGTCTGTGGACACTAACGGACTGTGTGGTCCAGTGAGCGTCCAGAGGACTTCGTGCGTGTATGACTGGGTCAGACGAGCGGGAGCACGCATTCACCGGCAGAAACAGGCCCCAATCGCACTGGTTGGACTTTCAAAGTAAAACTTCAGAAAACAAATTCTTTCAGAAAATGAATGTTGAGGCACAGCAAGGCTTTGCTGCGACTCTCAGCTGAGACGTGGGTCGAGTTGGCACAATGACCGGGCCGTCTATCAGCTTTCTCCAGGGAAGAGAGAACAGTTGCAACTTAGTTCTCCTCCAAAAACTAAAAACAAAATCCAGGAAGTGCCCTTTAAGAAGGGGGTGTGACTTAGTCACATACTTCCTGCTGATTGGTTGACTTTGCAAGTGAGTGAGTTTGAGTGACAGATGATAGGGTAGACAATACACAGAACACATACGTGAGAAGATGCAGGTGCATGTGCACAAGTTAGTACTTTGTTTTGAGAACTGATTCATTGTTTTTAGAAAGGACGGGAGACCGAAAGCAAGCTATGTCTAGCACTTTTCCTTTGAAACAAAAACAGTTCAAAGAAATACGAAGGATTGTTCCTTCAACTTTAAACACTTATTCTGCACAGAGAACACAGTTCAAAGCATGATCATTCTGAGATGTTCTCTTAACTTCGTCATATTTAAAATATACCAGTTTAGTAAAATCATCATTGAAATTACAAAAATACTGTTTGATCAATTCTGAATTAACACACATTAAAGAGAAAGTTCAATCTGATTAATTAGTGTCCATTAATTCATAATAATTGTTAAAATATATAAGTGTCCATCTGTCTCCTTGAGGTTCAAGCAAGTGTAACACTGAGTGATTCAGAGAGGTGTACTTGAAGGTCAAGACAGAAATATCAGAGGCTAGGTGTATCACTACAGTCCCCCTTTTTGGAAGTCATCGCCTGTCCTTGGGGATGAGTTCCAACACGAAAGGATACCACCGAATGTCTCTGACCTCTATGTAATCCAGCAAGTGGAAAAAAAAAAAAATCAAAAAGAAAGTTCAAAAATATATTCCCATAATGTTTTTGGAAATTCCATACTGTTCGTAGGTAATCCCTTTGCGGTAAGCTTTCAATCCTTTGGAAAACATAGTCTGTTAACCCATGGGAAACTGAGTCTGTGATCCCTTGGAAAACAAAGTCTTATAATCCACAACGGTAAATCCACAACGATGGGGGTTATTGATTTCATCAGCAAGAATGGAATTTAATCAGCATGTAGAGGGGATCCCTCGATTGAAGCAGAGGAGGCGTCCTTGGATGAAGGTTGAAGACCAACGTTGGATCTGCAGGTCCCCACATCGAAGGTTGCAGGCTGGACGGCTTCCAGTCGGTGCCACCCTGATTCAATGTGTCATGCAATTATGTGGTTTTAGGTGGGCTTATGATTGGGATTCTACATTAGGCCTACCTATATGCACCTGGTATGTAAGCTATCATGGATTAGATCAGCTAAAATTACCAATTAAGGGGTGGATCAATGCTGTAGAAATCAGAAATAGGGATCTATACCTATAGAAATGTGGAGGGCTTCTGTAACGAAGGCCTCTTCTTTCAAACTATTCCTCCATTCATTATTTAGTTTAGGTTAAACTAAAATACAAAAATGAAAACTAGTTTGGTCTAAATGTCTGTTGTCTCTTAGACGAACGACGCAAGATTTGGTAATCCCTAAAAATTTTGAAGTCTATGGCGAGACTCATCAAAATGAATAGATCTAGAATAGAAACGATCGCATCGGTTCTACCTAAATGATTGGGAGATCAGTGTAGATTATAGTACCTTAAGTAGTATTAATCTACTATGACTCATCAAAGATTGAGATCTTTAACAAAATGAACAGCATGTTGGCATAGTTAAAATCCATTTAAGTCTTCAACTAATCAACAATCAAAACCTCTTTTGGCTGGGAGTGTTCAGAAAACAATAACAACTTCAATAACACAAAAGTAGCAATTAAGCAACTAAAAACAACGTTTCACTACGTCAAACTCACTCTGGTCGTCAGACTCCAACGTCACACACAAGAAAAACAGTTCTTAGCTTTATAACCGATGTCAATTAAATCCTGCAGATTTAAACGGTTGTTAAGGTTAGTTTTTGTTGTGGGTTTTATGCTTAGCGTTTCTAAGTTCTAGTTGGAACGGTTTCTTTTCGCAACTAGAATAGTTTAAACTGTTTAGTTTATTTACTATCCTGTGCTTGGACGACCTTCTTTTCCCATGAAGTCTTTGAGTTTGCGAGATCTTTGTCGTTTGTGGGGTTATTGAAATCTTTGTCCTTGACATGGGCATGACCTAACATCACCCCCCTGTGGTCATGAGGGACCACGCGCACGGGTGTGGACGTCCGTCCATGGGCACGAGTTAGGATGCCATTGTTTAGTTTAAGCTGTTCGCGCAGTTTATGGGGAACCTTGTACAGGAACCTTATAGGTTTCGGCCAACGTACCTCTGTACGTTTACCTCTTTCTGCGTAATGCAGGTGTGTCACAACGGTCGGCGCCGTCGCAGGCGTGTCTCTGTCGTTGTGATGTATGTCTTGCCACTTCATGAATGAAGAGGTGCTCTTTGAGCCTGTAAGAACTATGTCATCTCTGAGTAGTTCTAAATTCAAATGCTCTTGAACCAAGGTTTCATTGAAAGCTTGGCTGATAACTGAATTACCTGTCCCAGAGGACAGTACAGCGTTCTCGGTGTGTGATCCTTGGATCTCTACACCGTCCTCTACCTGTGGTAGGAAGTGTGAGTCTGCCCCCCTTTTGTTTAAGGAGGGGTCCTCAAAATCAGTAACAATGAAGTCCAAGTGACTGTCAGAGTGTTGTAGACTGTCACCTTGTGGGCTCAGATGTCCTTGAACCAAGACTTCACTGAAAGCTTGGCTGTTTGCCGAATTACCTGTCCCACAGGACAGTACAGCGTCATCGGTGTGGGACCCATGGATCTCCGCACCATCTTCTACCGGTGGTAGGTAGTGTGCAGTGAGCGCTGAAGGTGTCAGCTCGCAGAGGAGGTCCTCGTGATGGGCCAGAGTCTGGTCCACCTGTTGAGTCTCCTCTGTCTCACCTGTAGTTGAAGGTTCACTTACCGGGTCTGCGGTCTCGGTTGGGGAATCCCATGTGACCTCAGTGGTACCTGTTGTTAGACAGTCAGTGTCCTGACCTTGAGGAGGTACCACGATTGGCAGTGGACTGCTCACTGTGGCCCACATTGTCTGATTGCCATAATTTATAATCGCTTCAAAGCGATTTACAAAATCTTGGCCAACCACAAATGGAGCCTGGAGTGAGTCAAGTTCAGACACATATACCGGGTGGTATAGTGTCATTTCGCCAATCTGCATGTGAACCATGGCTATTAGGGTTGTTCTCGTCTTTGCAAGGCCTTGTTGCTCACCATAAGTGTATTTCACAAAGGGTATTTGCCTGCCAACATCGTTAGCGGCGGTCCTTAGCTCCTCAAACAGTTCGGCTGACATGGTAGACACGTCTGAGCCGCTAACCAGGAGCGCTTCTTGCTCTAGGACCCCTTCCAATGTGAGTGGGAGGTAAGCTCTCTTAGCTTTACCCCTTCTTACAAAGTGACACAGAAACCGTTCAGGTTTTTCCACACGTGTCTGTGTACGTGTGACTCTGTCTGTGTAATCGTCGTTGCTGTCAGCATCATGATGGCTGTCTGCCTCATGACCTTCAGGATGTGGACTTTCAGGACGCTGATCATCAGCAATTTGATTGCTGTCAGCATTTATGTCAATGTTGACGTTGTTGTTGTCAACTGTGTGCACTGAGTTGCTGCAAAAGGCAGTGCTGCGCGTCGCCTCATTAGGATGAACAACGTCGTTTGTGTTATCCTCAAGGACAACGTCATACGATGTGTCAGCTTGGTCAACCACTGTAACATTCAAATCATTTGACAAACAACTCACAACCTCAGTCACGTTCTCGCGCGGAGGCGCCGCTCCCATAATCTGGAGCTTGTGTGACTCTTTGCACGTCTCGAACTGTGCAGTTCGAGGGGCAGGGGCAGTAGGGCCGCCTCTCGTGGGTACATGTCGGGACAGACCATTTTTCAATGGTTCACAGTGTCCATGCAACCGCCTTCGAATCTCACCGATTGTGAGATCCATGAGAGAACTCTTTTGGTTCGATCCGGACCATCTGTGTTCATTTGGAGGGCGAACACCTGCCTTTTGTGGTTCTCTGCTCATCTCAAGGTTTTCAACCTGAGGGGCAGGGGGTTCAGAACTTCCTGTGGACCGATCTGAGTCACATTTATAGGCCGTAGCACCATGCTGATGTTCGTTATTACGAAAAACCTGTGTCCTCTCGCACTTTGAAGGAGAGGAAACCTCTTCTACTTCCTGCAAGTGGGATGTGACCTTTTGACCTGGGCACACCACTGAGGGTGTTTTCCGTCGTTCGAGCATGTCAAAAAATTCCACAGCACATTCTTTAATTTCTGCCATGGTACCCTCTTCGCAATTAACATTGAAGCGGACACATTTCATTATGAACGGTATCAGATTCAAAGTGAACCGTCTTTTAAACTCCACATCATCCTCTATTCCAGGTACAGCTTTATTCCCTGTGTAAACAGAGAGGAGCCTGTCATAAAACACCAGGGGATGTTCACCTGGTTCCTGAAGGACGTTCTTTGCAGCTAAGTGCCTATCAAAGGATGCACCTGTTAGAACGTCCATCTTCCTACTGATTTTCTGTGAAAAATCAAGGACAGTCGGTCTTATATCACAGTGGATAGTCTCACCATGTGATGCCAAGATGTGAAATTAAATAAAAATCAGTGATTCCCATTAATTTGTCGACCTGTGACAAGGTCAAACAAAATTGGCTGTTATTGTGTGATTGTGAAAATCAAGACAAAAGATGCCTCATGTGTGATATTTTAAACTTGCAGTCTAAAAACACAGGGACAGAGATCTAGTTCTGCACAGAATTGACGATAAGAGTGTCAAGGCTTATCAAAAACAGACATGTCTGTATTAAAATCTGTGTAACTGTTCTGCCATCAACATTTGATTATATGTGAAAATCAAACTAAAGTGTGCTGTGAGTACAATATTCTCAAAATGTTTCCCGTTTAAAACAGGAACAGTTAACATGTACAAATTACAGGAAGACTGCGTCTTCTAATGTAACCAGCAGGGGGCACAGCGCTGGAAGTGAGTTTATCACAGCGACTGTAATCTCTCTATCTGACCGCTATAGAGGCGCTGTTATCACCAGTGAGCGCAGCCGTAGCTTTCAGCCCACACAGACATCCAACACGGATGAAAAGCATCAATCAGACAGATCTAAAGCGTAACGTGATAAGCTCTAAAACCCAGGCTCACAAAACGAAATCATGTGAGCAAAATCGGTTGACTGTGAAACCCTTTAAACTGCGTTTAAAAGAAATAAGGTCGGTCCTCATAAAACCGGCAAAATCGGAGTCACGTGACCTGGTCACATGGCGATCGGCAGTTTTTCAGAGCACCCGGCTCTGTCCACCCACTAAAATCCCAAAAACACCGCGATTAAACAGTCTTTTCAAAGACAGTAATGGACAAACAAACACGGAAACTCGTTTGGGACAAGCAGCTGTGAAGTGAAAGTTGACGAGGAGCGGGGCTTCACCCACTGCGCATGCGTCAACACATACAGCGTAATCGACCAATCACAGCGAAGACAGAACTGTAGTTCTAAAACCCAAGTGTTCATGGGAAATTGTGTCTTCCAAACCTAACGCCGCCCACGGGCGACGTGCCGTTCGAGCGGTGCGTTCACGGACCTGCGGTCTTTTGAACTCTAGCGAGGAACGGACTTTTTAACGTTCTAAAACAGTCATAAATATCGCAAAACACCGCGGTTAAGCCAGTCTTCGACGATATTACGTGCATAGAACTCAAACAACACAGATAAACTGTTAGAAATGTGTGCAAAAAGAATCTGACAACCAGAGTCTACAGAAACCAACGTTATTGAACGCGACACACAATGGACCAATCACAGCGTTTAAGCAGCCATCTTGTCGGTACCGTGTAGCATTAGCTCGATCCAAAGTACTGGACTTTCTTCCACAAAATAAACGTATTTTTACACCGCAGAAAATACTGTCAATGAGCTAAAACACAACCAAGCTAGCTCTCACGCCCCCAGGGGAGGCAGCACTCTAACTGTGTACAACCACGGACATTACGTCCAACGGAACCGGAACACAGTCCGGTCCAAAAGCTAAGTGGGCTTTACCCGAACCTCGGCAAACACGTTGTAACAGATTAGGTAAAATGGAGCAGCAAATTTGTGAAACAGACCTTCAACAGCAAACCGCAGATGTAATAAGATGAAGCAGTGGTGACACGGCGGTCACAAAATGAACAATGCATGCAGCGTGCGACACGTAATGAAACGTCTCACAAGCACAGACAAAACATTTATCACTCAGCAGCTTCAAACAGACGTTGAAATGTGAAATATAAAATAATTCTATCGGCAAAATAATCCAGACAATGCCACGATCAGCAACTCCCGGACACTCCACCAGCCAGAACTATTCTTAAGACCAAAACCAGGATGCAAAACTAATGCCAACAACACCGTAACAAAAATAAGCTACAAAAACAACTTATCAATTTAATCTTTCAGAAGACCGTCGCGGGCCACCAATAAATGTAACAATATAGGAGTTATTAGTCAGTTTACTGACTACCTATAGTTTAGACGTGCAGCTATGAGCAGACTTTTATCTGCACAAACTGCCACCAAAGTGCGGGGTCTCAACTTTTTCAGATTAAATCAACAAATCTAACGATGTGATTAGCCAGAAATGTAATTTCACGCTTAGACTTCAATTTATGTTGGTCTACCAAAAAATAGACCTTTTATTGAAACTATCACAAGAATTACATTAACATTTGTATCGATATTAGCTCTGATTTAATAACTACGTTGACAAGAATTCAAATTAAAACAAACAGACAATTAGGAAATTAACTGTTGGCACATTTACTTGACAGATTAAATACTTATGAAAAATAAGAAATAGGAGGAAGAAGATGAAAGCTAAGTTAACTGAAATTAATTATTTGAAATAACCAGAGTGGCACCTTTCCCATACGGATCAGGCTGAGCCTCCGACACGTGCAGCATACAGACAACGCCTCTTTACCTGGTGACGAGACGTCTTGCGAGGTGAGGACTGAGAAGTCTGTGGACACTAACGGACTGTGTGGTCCAGTGAGCGTCCAGAGGACTTCGTGCGTGTATGACTGGGTCAGACGAGCGGGAGCACGCATTCACCGGCAGAAACAGGCCCCAATCGCACTGGTTGGACTTTCAAAGTAAAACTTCAGAAAACAAATTCTTTCAGAAAATGAATGTTGAGGCACAGCAAGGCTTTGCTGCGACTCTCAGCTGAGACGTGGGTCGAGTTGGCACAATGACCGGGCCGTCTATCAGCTTTCTCCAGGGAAGAGAGAACAGTTGCAACTTAGTTCTCCTCCAAAAACTAAAAACAAAATCCAGGAAGTGCCCTTTAAGAAGGGGGTGTGACTTAGTCACATACTTCCTGCTGATTGGTTGACTTTGCAAGTGAGTGAGTTTGAGTGACAGATGATAGGGTAGACAATACACAGAACACATACGTGAGAAGATGCAGGTGCATGTGCACAAGTTAGTACTTTGTTTTGAGAACTGATTCATTGTTTTTAGAAAGGACGGGAGACCGAAAGCAAGCTATGTCTAGCACTTTTCCTTTGAAACAAAAACAG